>VDFB02016962.1:0-19865 GCA_007258455.2 Sequoia sempervirens | reverse complement strand
ATCAACCCTCAAGATCTCAACTCATACTTATACTATCCTCAACCTTGAAAAACTTCTCCAAGGTCGGCTATACACACTTCACACTTTGTAATTTCAAATTAGGTCGACACTAAACATTCCCGTGGTGGATAAAAACAAAAGTGGATCAAATCAAAACTTTATTGGGACTCAAATTCACTCTCCTATGCTATGCTACACATCCATCAATAATTGAACATCTTTGAATATAGTGTAAACACCAGGTCAGTTGTTACTTGTGCAAACACATTAAACATTGAAGTACATGCTTCCTTATAACAATTCAAAACTTTCGAAAAAAAAAACTTTACCTGAACATGATCCAAGAACATGTCATGTCCCTAGAATTGGAAACTAAGGTAACAAAGACATATTTAAAATATATTAATGATGTGACATAATTGTAATTATAATTGTCAGAAGACAATATTATAATTATAATTAGTATACTATAAATATCGTAATCCCCAAAATAAATATTAGATATCATAACCATTTTAATAATATAAAATAAATAAAGTGTGTCACTCAATCCAAGATAAGATAACAAAATAAAGATAACCTAAGATATCATTACAAACTATAAATAATAACATTAGGCATAAAATATGAATATTAACATTTAAATATATATAAAAATAATAATAATATTATTAGATTATCAATATTAGATAAACATGATTATTATAATATTTTGATATAAATTTGGAATGAAATAGACATCACAATATTCTCATTTTTTTAGCAGCGACTCATATTGTATATTTCACCAAATATCATTGAGTCATCTCTATTATTGGTGCCGCTCTAATATTATAGTACCATCCAATATAAAGCCAAAATCATTGAACCCTGAGCAACGTTTGGGAATTCAACGGGGAACATGAAGAACTACTTTCTAAACCTGGGCGAGGATCAGAGGCTCTGGATGGAGACCAAAGTAAAAATATGGCGGTGATCTTTTTGTTCCCTATTTCATCAATTTGGTGTACCATTGCAAAACGGTAGTCTATTGAAAGGACCAAGGGGCAACAGTTGAGCAGGTAAATGAAGTATCAACTTAGTCTTGGGTTGTGATGGTGGACAATCACAAATATTCATGACCAAATAAATAATGATAAACCCTCCAATAGAAAGACCAATACAAATGTAACTCCAAGACACCACTTAATTGATTTCAATTAAAGAGACTAAAACCAATTACATCAAAGAAACCAATAGGCACCCTTTTAGTTGCTAAAAGACACCTCTAGTCAAAAGACATGACTAAGTAGAGACGTGACTGCTTGGGGCCATAGAAAGGAAAGACCGATCATGGAGCCATAAGGGGAAGGGAGGAAGCATGAGTAAGAGACCTCAATGAATTAGATGAAATTCCTTCACTTAGCTGTAATATTTAGTTTTTCCTGAAATCAACATAATGGAATTTCAGAAACTTTGTTTGATCAATGCTTCCATTCGATCCTTGCATTTTGAGACATAGTCTTTAATCATACTCATCAAACCATCCAAGTGGCTTGTTGTGATTAGATTCTGAAATCTGCCCACCATGATTCAGCAACCCTGTTATAGACCGATCATGTCAGATGACTCTACATTATGTCTGTAAATATGCATCCTTTAAGCGATCTGTATAGAACATCGTTTCCTTAAACAGCCATAGGGAAGCTTGCTGATAGTCTATTCCTCAATTACTTAGGAAAACAAGTGAAAGTTAACAATCTAGGTTTGGGTTCATTGTGTTAATGTTATGGGAATAAAACATTGCCATGTTAAGAATTAAAAATGATTTCTTGTAGGCTCAATTTATGTTGGGTCCTCTATTTGATAGAATGCATTTAGATTTGATTGATGTTGGATCTCTCCTTTGATAGAATACAATTGGACTTATGCTATCATTGACCTTATGCATCATAGATAGGAAAGAATGAGACTACAACTAACATGGATACATTGATGTTCTTACATATGTTTTTGCATGTTGATACTTTACCATGATATAGTTTATTTGATTATGTACTCATGTAAACATTCTCAAAGCATAATGGATGAATATAAAAGAATCAATGATAAATGCATATTCATGTGGTTATACAAATATTGTCTACTATGTGCTTGTAACCCTATTAGGAAGGGTGAAACATGAGTGAAGTAGTTTTTCTACAAACCCCACCTAAGATTTTTCCCCACAGGCCCGAGGTAAGGGTTGGGCCATGGAGGGGTGGGGGTCCCACCTAAGATTCTGCCCCACAAGCTCAAGGCAAGGTTTGGGCCTTGGAGAGGTGGTTTAGGCCACTTCAGACTCTATGGTTCCCCTCCCCTAATGGGATGAGTGTCTTTCAAGGTGCTTCCATGAGTGAAGTATGTAGGTACTAAGCCGCTAGAGAAAGAGGATTATGATGGACAACCTCTTGAGCTTGATATGGGGGCTTTAGGGTGGATCCACCCATGGCACTCCTCTTATGTTTTCCAATCTACATTTATGATTATGTCTGATTTTGATACTATATATTAAAGCTAACATATAGGTATGTGGACATGTATGGATATGGTGAATGTGTGTATTACTTCAAGGGTACCCTATTGTAGAAGGCCATTGGATGGGAATAGAGATCCAAATCCTTTAACCTTCAAGCAACCTTAGAACCAGAAAGGTATGGTACATCACAAAACATCATGGAAACCAACAAACTCCTTCGCAACAAATCACTCCTTCAGAATGTACATAGCTAGTACACTCAGACTACACTGCCAAACACTGCAACTCTACAATCCAACTTCCAGAGTACCAAACCACAAATATTCTTGACACAAGAAAGATAACATCAACAAATCTCCTTTAGAATTGCAAGTCTTAAAGAACAACTATGGAGAAATACAGAGAAATACAGAGAAAATACATTTCTCTCTGACACCTCTATAAGTGACACTGCAAAGCCAATTCATACATTGGTGAACATAACTTCCTCTAACCATCAATTAAGAAGCCAAAATTTTGGATATAGAAACTCTGAACATCTCTAACCAACATATCCAAACCACAAAAGAAAATCTTCAACCTAGAAGAAATGTGAAGCAAAACCAAAACACCTCTACAACACCTTGTTTACTTGTTTTATCAATTTTCTCAGTATCCTTGACATTTGAATCATAAATAGAATTTTTTCAAAGCAACACCAGAGGTTAACATCAGCAACTTAATTGATGACAACATAATGCAACTAATCAAAGCAACAATCTCTTCTCAACCACTGCACTACTATCATCAATGACAACATAAGCTTGTTGACATTAATGACAACAACTTCATACTTGTAACAATCTCCCCCTTTATCATTTATGGAAACAAAAGATGTGAAAAACCATCAAATACACAATAGCTCTAAACATACTTATTTCCTTTTCTCTTTTCTCCCCCTTGCACAACTATCTTATTACAATCTCTCTCAATGATACTTGCCTCTTTCACACATTGACTTTTTTCTCTCATATGACTTCATTTTCCTTTTTCACATGACTTCTTTCTCTCCCCCTTTGACATAGAACCAAGATACTTGCAACTACTTTGAATACTCCCCCTTAGGAGTACACACTAATCAACTCAGCAACCTCTACACCATGACAACATAAATTTCATACTGCGATAATGTTACTACCTACTCCCCTTGAGAGGTAGCCACCAACATCAGTTTGAAAAAAGAATGAATCCATAGATCCACTGGACTGATACATCTCCATATGCATCTAGTTCAAAAAAGGAGGAGCAATAACCCCCAACTTCTCCCAGAGATACTCAAAAGTATCTTTAGGAAGATCCTTAGTGAATATGTTAGCAATTGAATCCTTTATAGGTACATATTCAAGCTTCACCTCATTCTCCACAACTTTTTCTCTCAAAAAGTAATATCTGATTGATATATGCTTTATCCTTGAATGCATCACTAGATTCTTTGAAATGTTAATTGCACTTGTATTATCATAGAAGATAGAAATAGGCTCATCATACATTACTCTGATATTCGTCAATGTCTGTCTCATCCATAATACTTGTGTGAAAAAATATGTTGCAATATACTTAGTCTTTGTAGTAGATAAGGAAATTGAATCTTGCTTCTTACTTAGCCATGCCACCAATTTGCATCCAAGAAAGAGTGCACCACCACTTATACTGTTCCTATCATCAACACATCCATCTCAATCTACATTTGTGTATGCACTTAATGTGAAATTAGTAACTTTTGGATACCATAAGCTATAATCCAGAGTGCCTTCTAAATAACTAAATATCCTTTTTATTGTGGCTACATATGACTCTTTAGGATCTTCTTGAAATTTAGCCACAAGACAAACTACATGCATGATATTCGATCTACTAGCAATTAGATATAACAGTCCACCAACCATAGATCTATACTTGCTCTAATCGGCCTTAGTTGATTCATCATCCTTGCTCAATTTGCAACAAGTAACCATAGGAATACATACCAGTTTGGAGTCATCCATTACAAACTTCTTCAACATATCTTTAACATATTTTGATTGTGAAATGAAAATTCCTTTATCTATCTAACTGAGTTGTAGCCCAAGGAAGAAATTCATCTCCCCAAACATTGACAACTCAAACTCTTTTTGCATCTCTTCTGCAAATTTCTTACACATATCTTCATTTCCTCTAAAAGATAATGTCATCAACATACACAACCACTATCAATATTTTAACTTCCTCAACTTTAAAGTAAATATTACTATTTGTGGTACCCTTGTTGAATCCTTAATGTATCAAATATCTATCCAATCTTGCATACCAAGCTATGGGAGCTTACTTTAATCCATACAATTCCTTTTTCAATCTGCAAACCATATCAGTTTTATCTAACAACTAAAATCCTTCTGGTTGTTCTAAGTAAACTTCTTCTTCCAATTATCCATTCAAGAAAATAGACTTCACATCCATCTGATAAACTTTAAAGTCTTTATGTGCTACAAATTCCAAAAACATTTTGATTGCTTCAATTCTAGCCACCAAGGAAAAAATTTCCTCAAAGTCTATTCCTTCTACTTGTGAGTAACCCTTACACACAAGCCTTGCTTTATTTATTACCACTTCTCCATTCTCATTTAGCTTGTTTTTGAATACCCACTTAATTCCAGTTATATTCTTATTTTCAAGTCTAGGAACCAACTCCCAAGTCTGATTTTTCTCAATTTGTTGCAACTCTTCTTCCATATCCTTCATCCAATATTCATCTCTACATGCCTCACTATTTTTGGTTCAATTTTGGAAAGTAAACACAGATTTACCTCAGTTTAAGCAGTTTTTATTCTTGTCAATACACCCTTTATTTTATCTCCAATAATCTATTCTTTGAAATAATTTCTTTACACATACTTAGGGGTCTTAGGGTTCTTTTTCGAAGCTTATTCCTCATCATTTTACATTTCTTTTTCCTTATCTTTTTCTTCATCTTCTTCTCTGCAAGCAAGTTCATCTAACACATATCCATCTACAACAACTGAATTCTGCAAATCTTCATCAACCTTAAAATTTGCACTTGCAACAATATTTCTTAGCCTTTTTTTGTAACATCTGTAAGTTTTTATTTTAGTAAAATATCCAAGGAAGATACCTTCATCAGATCTTTCATCAAATTTTCCAAAGTTTTCTTCATCTCTTTTGATATAGCATTTTCTTCCAAATACCCTAAAGTACTTGGCAGTAGGAATCCTTTCATACCACAACTCATAGGGAGACTTTGTGTTAGCTTTGGCTTGAAATCTGTTAAGTATGTAAATAGAAGTATGAATTTCTTCTCTCTAGTAGACTTTTGGTAGTTTAGCTTATTTCATCATAGTCCTTGCAACTTCTTGAATAGTCTTATTTTTTCTTTCAACAACTCCATTCTGTTGAGGAGTCCTAGGGGTAGACAAGTGCCTCTTTATTCCGTGATCTTCACAAAACATATTAAAATCATTGGAGGTGAATTCACCACCTCTGTTAGAGCTCAAACATTTGATTTTCAAATCCATTTCATTCTCAATCATAGCTTTAAATTATTTAAATCTATCTAGAGCTTCAAATTTTTCTCTAAGAAAAGTAACCCATGTCATTCTAGAGTAATCATCAATCAAAAGTATGAAATACCTGTCACCTTGAAGACTTCTCACCCTTGTAGGACCACAAAGATATGTATGTATTAATTCTAGTAATCTGGTAGTATATTTATCTTTTCCTTTGAAACTACTCATTTTGTTTTCTGAATTAACAATCTTTACAAACAACATTGATAGGATTTGTGATTCTTGGTAGGTCTCTTAATGCATGAACTAAATTGATTCTAACCATATTGTCAAAATTCATGTGGCACATCCTCCAATGCTATAAGCATCATTAATTTGAGTCATAAAGCAATGGCCATCAATGCCCTTGAGCTAATAGATATTTCCATCTATCCTCTTACTAGTAGCAATCATAGTTCTAGATCCTTTTCTAATCTCACATCCATCCTCATGAAACACAAGATTATACCCTTTTCTACACATTTTTCTAGCACTCAAAAGATTATTCCTTAATCCTATAACATAGTAAACATCTTCAATATTATGCTTTCCATCAAAATTAATTGAACCTATTCCACAAATATTAGCTCTTGAATCATCTCCAAATTTAACTAATCCTCCATCATACTTTTTAAGTTTAACAAACTTACTTTTGTCTCTCATCATGTGATTAGAGCAGTCACTTTCAACAACCCCATAGTTCTTATTATGTCTACCATGAAAAAAAGATACCAAAGTACCTTCAATCTTATCCTTCTTTTTCAGAACACTTTCCTTCACACAAATTTCAAAGCTAGCAGAAGTATATTCATCTTTTAAATCCAAGAATATGCATTCATCATCATCTCCATAATCAGATTCATCATCAAAAATACTAGCATCTTCTCTAACATAGTAACTTCTCTTAATCATTTTTATTTTTTTCTCCTTACTTTTATTGTTCATAACTATGTTTGGACATCTTGAAGCATAGTGACCTATATTTCCACAACTAAAAAATTTGAAAGCTAGTTTACCTTTGTACTTACTGGTGCCTTTTTTCATCCTCCTTACAAATTTAGCTTCCACACCATCAAGATCTTCTCCATCTAAATCTTCAACCTTTTATAATTTTCTACCCTTAAATATAGTCTCCACTTTTGTACCATTTTTCAAACCAAGTTTTCTCATTTGATATGAAGTTGGTGTGCCAAACAACTGATCTCTATTGTAAGTATTAAAATTTGAAACTTCCTCAATAACAAATACCTTTTCACTGTAAGAATTAGGATGAGATGTGAGAACTTTCTTTACCACTCTAGATTCTTTGACTTGTGCACCAAGACCTCTCATTGCACTTACCAGCTCATCAACCCTATGCATATAACTTGTAATTTTTTCATCTTCAAAAATTTATAGGGTCTCAAATTGTTCCTTCATGTTCTACAACTTCACTTGTTTAACCTTATCATCTCCTTCATAAATTCTTTCTAGATATCCCAAACTTCTTTAGCAGTCTTAAGATTCATAACTTTTACTATTTCAAAATTTGAAAGACTATTCACAAGAATAAAACTTTCCTTACCATTTATTTTGTGGGCTTTGATCTCATCACTTGTTCTTGTACCATTCAAAGGTGCAATATATTGAGTCTTTATTGCCTTTTCAATCTCAAATCCAAAGGATGTCAGATATGGACTTCCATCTTTGTCTTCTAGAATGCATAATCTATGCCATCAAACTTAGGGCTCTCTATCTTGTTCACCATCCCAAATCTACCTCAAGATATTAAGCTTTTCTCTAAGGAACCTTGCTCTAATACCAATTATTAAATGAATAAGACAACTGAGAGGGGGTGAATTAGTTGTATCCAGTTAGAACATAAAACACTCCAGAGTAATTAGATCCACATACATTCATTAAACCCTTAATCTGTTATAATGTATAAACATGAAAAGAAGGTAAAAAAACTTAAACAACCAACACCATAGACTAGAGAATTCCAAACTTACGTGGAAAATCCAATGAGGGAAAAACCACGGTGAGGGTTAGCTCACAATATAAGTAATTATAAAATTGGTATAAAGGCTCACTACCATAATAGGATGAAATTTCCACAAAGGCTCACAATCAAGGCTCACTGCCATAGAAAGAAAAGAAGATAGAAGAGAAATGTTACACAAATAATAAATTCTTAATGCAATAGAGAATCCACCATAATAGCTCCAACACCTTTGCATCCTTGTTTGAATGATTGCAGAAACCTTCACCTCACTGCATTCAAAATTCCAACACTTTGAATTTTACACTACTCTGCTCAGACTCACGCTCTACCCTTCGACAATTCACATAATTTGCATCACACACCTCTATCATTTATATCTTATCAACCCTCAACATCTCAAATCGTACTTATATTACTTCAACCTCGAAAACCTTCTCCAAGGTCAGTTGTACACGCTTCACACTTTGCAATTTCAAATTAGGTCAGCACTAAGCATTCCCACGGTGGATAGGAACGAAAGTATACCAAAAAAAACTTAATTGGAACCTAAATTAACTCTCATATGCCATGCTACACATCCATCAATACTTGAACATCTTTGAATGTAGTGTAAACACTTGGTTAGTTGTTACCCATGCAAACACATTAAACTTTGAATTACACACTTCCTTAGAACAATCTAAAAATTTTGGACAATAAATATCACCTGAACATGATCCAAGAACATACTATAAGCCAAAAAACTCCTTTGCAACAAATCACCCCTTCAAAATGTACACAACTAGTACACTCAGACTACACTGCTAAACACTACAACTCTATAATCCAACTTCTGAAGTAGAAAACCACAAATCTTTTTGACATAGGAAAGAGAACAACATCATCAACTCTCCTTTAGAATTGCAAGTCTTGAAGAACAACTATGGAGAAATGTGGAGCCAATACATTTCTCTCAGACACCTTTGTAAATGACACTACAAAACTAGTTCACACACTGGTGAACATAACTTCCTCTGACCATCAATCTATAAGATAAAATTATGGATATAGAAACTTTGAACATTTCTAACCAACATATCCAAACCAACAAAAGTAGATCTTCAACCTAGAAGAAATGTGAAGAAAAACCAAAACACCTTCCGCAAACCAGAACACCTCTACAAGACCTTGTTTCCTTGTTTTATCAATTTTCTCAATATCCTCGACATCTTAATCATAAATAGAATCTTGTCAAATCAAGACCAAAGGCTAACATCAACAATTTAACTGATGACAACATAATGCAACTAATCAAATCAACAATCTCTTCTCAACCACTACACTATTATCATTAATGATAACACATGCTTGTTGACATCAATGATATCTTCATACTTGCAACATATGGTACATTGTCAACCCTCCTTAATTGAAATAAAAGGATGTATACATGTTCATCCCATTATATTTTCTTGTCAATTCTAGTACTAGTCATAATTTTATTTCTCCTAAAATTGTCTCTAAACAATAAATTGCATCTAATTTAATTGAACCTTTAGCTATGGAAATGGCAGATGGTAGAATAGTAAAAAAAAACCGGTACACTTATTGAAAACTTAGAATTTGAGTTAGATAATTTCATAATGCATGATCATTTTCATGTATTGAATCTTGGTAAATATGATGCTATTCTAGGTAGAAGTTGGTTGGAGAAAAATAAGGCCCTCCTTGGTTGTGAAAACAAACAAGTTATCATAAACTCTAACATGGGGACATGTCAAATTTTATAGGGGGAGAAAAGACCTCTTCACATTAAGACCATTTTATCCATGTAAGCCAAGTTTACTACTAGGAAGAATTGCATGATATTTTATGCTATGCTTTTCCAAATAGGTGATAAATTTAAGTTATACATCAATATCAAACCTGTAGTACATGAATTCAAATATTTTTTTCCTAAGGATTTAGATAGTCTTCCCCCCAAGAGATCTATAGAACATGCAATCAATTTAGTTCCTGGGGCAGAACCAATCTCTAGAGCTCTGTATCATCAATCTATCCCTGAATTAATAGAACTAAAAATTCAATTGACACAATTACTTAAGGAAAAATAAGACTAAATGTCTCTCCTTGGGTGCACCAATATTGTTCATCAAAAAGAAAGATGGCACCATGAGGTTATGCATAGATTACCAACAACTTAATAAATTAACCATAAAAAATAAGTACCCTTACCTTGAATTGATGATCTCCTAGATCAATTACATGGTGCTAATTTTTTTTTCCAAAATCTATTTATGATCATGAAACCATCAAATTCACATTAAAGAATCTGACATTTCCAAAACTACCTTTCGAACACGATATGGTCATTATGAATTTGTAGTTATGCCTTTTGGTTTAACCAATTCACCTGCAACTTTTATGACCTTGATGCATGATATTTTTTTCCATTTTTGGATGTTTATGTAATTATTTTCCTAGATGATATCTTAATGTACTCAAAAAATGAAAAAGAACATGAAGAACATCTCAGAATGGTACTAGAAACCTTACAAAATAATAAGTTATATGCCAAACTTAGCAAGTGTGAATTCTTTAAATCAGAAGTATCTTACCTAGGACATGTTTTTGAAAAAGGTATTTCACTCGACCCTACTAAAATTAAGGCAATTCAAGATTGGCCTATTCCAAAGGATGCACATGAATTCAAAAGTTTCCTAGGATTTTTTGGGTTGTATTATCATTTTGTTAGGAACTATTACAAAATAGCAACACCTTTGACTGATCTAACTAAGAAAGAAAAAAGCTAAAATTGGACCCCATAACATGATAAAGCTTTCCACACACTAAAGAAATTATTAACATCTACACCTATCCTTTGTATTCCAAATTTTAGTAAGCCTTTTGTTGTGATCACTGATGCATGCAGTACAAGGATCAGTGGTGTTCTAATGCAAGATAACCGAGTGGTATGTTATGAATATAGAAATTTGTTACCCACTGAAAGAAATTATTTGATCCATGATCTTGAATTACTAGGAATTTTCCATTCTTTAAAATTCTAGCACAATTGTTTATTAAAGTGAAACATAGAAAAATAGGTTGGGGGTCCAAAACATAGGGTTTTATACTAAATTTGGAGTGTTTCACCAAACTTACTATAAATAGAAAGGGAAAATGGGGTGTAATGAACCTACCTATTTTTTGTTTCATTAAGGAAATGAGATCCTCCAAGATAGAATTAAATTTCAGCCCTTAGATGAGTCAATTCTTTGGAAGATCTAACAATTTCCTTTATGCGTGTGTGGACTGGGGGTAAAGTTCAATCAACACTTTTGGGAGATGAAAATAAAATAGAAAATGATCTCAAATCTGTAATCTAAGACCTGATTTATATAGGTGAAGCCTAGATATAATAGAAACAGACAGTTTGGTATTTTTTGTATGAGTGGAAGACACTTAAAACTTACCTCAAAATTGGTTACAGAGTTTCTAGAAATGGCTAAAGTGTTTAAGACCCCCCAGTCCAAAAATGGTGAATGGGTCCTAAGATAGATTTTTTAATTGAATTTTTGGGAGCCTCTGGAGACATATCTAAGATACAATTTCCCATTGGTTTCATGCAAAAATAACGAAAAATAAATCTGAGATTTGAGTTTTTGTGATCTTGACAACTTTTCTTGTAACTTTTTCAATTTTGCACTTTAGAGATCTACAATCTTCAATTTTTCTTCAACCTAAAATATGCAACACGGACATAAGAGGGAAAAATTGTTTGTTTTTGGTGAATAGGGATTTTCCTTACTCAAACCCTGCTTTGGTAATTAAACCTTGAATTGAAATAAAATATGAAAGGAATGATGAATGAACAATGCAATGTTGCAACTCACCAAACCCTTGAATAAAACTTTGGAAATTTGAAATGTTTATGTTTATCTTGCATGAAATGGCTTCAATGGATGTAGATCTTGATACTTGAAATATGACTTTGAATGTTTGCTTTGATCTTTGAAACCTACATCACAATGTTAGCTCCAAAAACATGCATGATGCTTGATAACTTTGACATGATGCTTGAGATATTGATTACTACAAAAAATGATGAAGAAATCTTCTCTTGAACACATTTGACAATAATCTTAGTGTTAAAAGGTGCAAGAAAACTGAGAGGGGGGTGAATAGATTGTCACCAAATTCAAACACAAACTTCAACCATTTATCAACTTCACAACCACACAATTTTGTTATTAAGTATGAACATGAAATGCAGATAACATAAAGCAAAATCAACACAATGAACACCAAATTTTACATGGAAAACCCAATGAGGGAAAAACCATGGTGAGAATTAACTCACAATATAAAGTAATAGCAAACCGAATACAAGAGGCTCACTGCCCAGATACAAAGACTCACTGCCTACAGATACAAAAGATTACAGAAGAGATCCACCACAATAGGTTACACACACTCGCAGCCTTGTTCGGAAGAATTGTAGACACCGTCAGCTCATTGCTTTCAGGAATCTAACACATTAAAGTATTGTTGCCTCAATTCACTTTCGCACAACTTTTCTCTTCTACTTTATTCGACACACTTATTTGCAACATCTTGACTTGCATTTATACCCTCTTCAACCTTAGAAACTTTCTCCAAGTTCGGCTACATATGCTTCATTTCATAAATTCAAATTAGGTCAGCAACTCAACATTCCTGCGGTGGAAAGGAATGTGAGTGGAACAAACAAACACTTAACCAAGACCAAAAGTAACATCTCAGATCAATCACACGCTTCCTCAATTAATTATTAATCCTTCATATGAAGTGTAACACCAAGTCGACCAAACCTAATGAAAACACAAATGAACATTCAAGTACACACTTCCCAACAAGAAGATAATACACAGACAATGTAACACACTTTATTATGCATGAGAACACATCTCAAATACCTTTAGATACATCTGCATCATCTGCAATAACCTTCAAACACAGAACACCTTCCAACAGTCCATCTAGATTGTACAGACACACATTAATACTAAAACTCATCTTTTGAAGCACCATACAATGAACATCTTTTCCAAAACATAGAGAACACCATTACAAGACATATTCCAGATCCACAAGACCTGAAACAAATCAGCGGAGGACTTCAGAGTAGAAACATTTTTCCTAGTACACAAACAAACAGCTCTGACAAACCATTTCACACACTGGTGAACACAACTTTCACACTCCATCAAACCAGAAGCTAAAAACTAGGAGATGTCACCAACAGATGCCCAAAAAACAACCCTTCAGATTTGCACAAGCATAGGATCAACACAAAAGAAACATGGAGCACATACCAGAGCACATTTTGAACACATGCATAACTCTGACTTCACTCTTTATTAATTTTCTCAAAAGCACTTGGTAACCCATCATTTCAGCACATTTGCAACATCATAAGGATAGCTCCATGTACTCACAACATCTCAACTATGCATACACAATCTGCAACATCTTGTACTATGTTGACATCAATGACAACATTAATGACAACACCACCAAACTTTCTCATACTTGCAACAATCTCCCCCTTTGTCATTGATGGCAACACATGATGTGAAAAACCATCAAAGACAACACTCTCCTTTATTTTCTAGATTAGGCAACCTGCACAACATTCCTGCATTCTCAATACTTCGGTCAAAGACCTTCACTTCCTTTTCTACTATTTTTCACATGACTCTTTCTCCCCCTTTGACATCAATGGAAAAGATAAAAAAAACTCTAATCATTCCCCCTTAGGAGTGCACCCATACAACTCATACTGCAACAATGAAAACTTTCTATTCCCCTCCAGAGTAGACCCATTCATTAGTCCAGATAAAAGAAGAATTTTTAGATCTAATGGAATGATACACCTCCATGTGCACCTAGTTCAGAGGGCCAATGACCCTCAACTTCTCCTTGAGATACTCAAAAGTATCCTTCGAAAGAGCCTTAGTAAATATATCTACAATTTGTTCCTTTGTAGACACATACTTTAGCCTGACTTTATTCTCCAATACCTTCTCTCTTAGGAAATGATATTTGATAGATATATGTTTTATTCTTGAATGCATTACAGGATTCTTTGAAATGTTTATAGCACTTGTATTATCACAAAAAATACGTATAGGTTCATCACATATCACTCCAATGTCCTTAAATGTTTGCTTCATCCACAAAACCTGTGTGCAACAAGATGTTGCAACAATATACTCTACTTCTGCAATGGATAAAGAAATTGAATCCTATTTCTTACTTAACCATAAAACCAATCTTCCACCAAGAAAGAAAGCACCTCGACTAGTAATCTTCTGGTCATCCACACAACTAGCCCAATTTGCATCAGTATAAGCACTTACAGTGAAATCAATATCCTTAGGATACCATAAGCCATAATCTGGTGTGCCTTTAAGATATTTGAATATCCTCTTCATAGCTATAACATGTGCTTCTTTAGGTTCTGCTTGAAATTTGGAAACTAAACATACTACATGCATGATATTCGTTCTAGTAGCAGTAAGATACATCATTCCACCAATCATAGATTTGTACTTTCTCTGATCAGCTTTAGCAGATTCATCATCTTTACTCAGCTTACATTCGGTCACCATAGGAGTACTAACCAGTTTGGAGTCATCCATTCCAAACACCTTAAAGTACTTCACAGTAGGAGCCTTACCTGTCCATAACTCATAAGGAGTCTTTGTGTTGTTGCCTCTAATCTGAACTTTGTTGAGAATATAAATAGTAGTGTGTATTGCCTCTCTCCAGTACACATCAATTAGATTTTCTTCTTTCATCATATTTCTTGCAGCCTCCTGCATAGTCGGGTTCTTTCTCTCAACAACTCCATTCTGTTGTGGAGTTCTGGGAGCAGAAAAATGTCTCTTTATGCCATGATCTTCATAAAATGCATTAAATTCACTAGAAGTAAATTCTCCACCTCTATCAGATCTCAAACATTTAATTCTCAGGTTCACTTCATTTTCTACTCTAGATTTGAACACTTTAAACCTATCCAGATCCTGAGTCTTCTCTCTAATAAAAGCAACCCATGTCATTCGAGAATAATCATCAATAAGGAGCATGAAATACCTGTCACCATTTAGGCTTCTTGTTCTAGTAGGACCACAAAGGTCTATATGAATTAACTCCAGCATTCCGGTAATAGATTTCTCTTTTCCTTTGAAACTATATCTTATATGTTTCCCTAACTGACAACTTCTGCAAACAGTATTAGCAAGCTTTGTGATTTTAGGCAGATCTTGGACATCTCTTGAAATAATCTAGACCAGATTATCAAAGTTCACATGTCCCATCCTTCAATTCCATAGCCAACTTTCATTAACTTGAGATACAAGGCACTGGCCATCAACACCCTTAAGCTGGTAGATGTTTCCATGAGTTCTCCTTCCTACAACAACTATAGCTCTAGACCCTTTTTTTATCTCACAGGAATTATCCTAAAACGCAAGTTTGAAACCTTTGCTACAAATATGTCCAACACTCAAAAGGTTATGCCTTAAGCCCTTTACATAATATACATCATCACTGTTGTGTATTCCATCAAAACTAATTATATCTTTCCCAACAATCTTTTCTCTAGAATCATCACCAAACATGACCAAACCACCATCATACTTTTCAAGTTTAGTGAACTTACTTTTATCTCTAGTCATGTGATTAGAACATCCATTGTCAATCACCCAATAGTCTTCATCCTGTCTATCATGAAAGGAAGTGACCAGAGTACCTTCCATCTCATTCTTCTTGTTCTCTGAACCACTTTCCCTTGCACATCTTCTAGAGTTAGAAGACACAGATTTATTCTCCAAAGCTAAGAACAAGCACTAACTATCATCAACCTCATAATCAGACTCATCATCAGAGATTCCAGCTTCTTCTCTAACATAATACAACTTCTTAAACTTCTTATCCTTTTTATCTTTATGATCTCTATTTTTCTTGTGTATAGCTCTATTCAGACATCTTGAGGCATAATGACCAATATTACAACAACTAAAATATTTAAAGGGAAACATACCTTTATACTTATCCATACCTTTCTTCAACTTTCTTGTAAAGTTTGCTTTCAACTCATCTAAACCATCACTATCTAGATCATCTTCAGTCTTTGTTGCTTTAAATGTTGACTCTATCTTCTCCTCTTTCTTTCCAAGCTTTCTCATCTCAAATGCAGTCAAGGTGCCAAACAACTATTCTTTAGTATATTTCTTAGGATCATACATTTCCTCAATAACTGAAACCTTATCACTGTAACACTCTAGTAAGGTCATTAAAATCTTCTCAATTATATCTTCATCTATCAGAGTTCCCCCTTGATTCCTAACTTCATTTGCTACAAGATCAACCTTCTGAAAATAGCTTGCAATATCTTCACTTTCTTCCATCTTCAAATTTTCATATCTACATTTTTCCATTAGCTTCATTGTCAATTTCACTCTATCATTTCCTTCATAGAGATCTTCCAACATTTTCCAAGCTTCATGTGTAGTGCCCAAGGAAACAACCTTTGTTCACTCAGCCTTAGATAAAGCATTGTAAATAGTATACCTCACTTTTTCATTCTCCTCATATGCAAAAATATCATCAGTAGTAGAGAGACCACTCATCAGAGAAACATACTTCATCTCAACAACCTTCCAGGTCTTGTAACCAAGATATATTATATAAACTCTCATCTACACTTTCCAGTCACTGTAATCAGATCCATCGAACATAGGGATTGCCAACTTATGTTCCATTAGATCTACCTTAAGCGGTTAAGCTCTTCACCAAGGAACCAAAGCTCTGATACCAATTGTTAAAAGGTGGAAGACAACTGAGAGGGGAGGGGTGAATCAATTGTCACCAAATTCAACCACTTATCAACTTCACAACCACAAAATTTTGTTATTAAGTATGAACATGAAATGAAAATAACAAAAAGCAAAATAAACAAAATGAACACCAGATTTTACGTGGAAAACCCAATGAGGGAAAAACCATGGTGAGGATTAACTCACAATATAAAGTAATAGAAAACTAAATACAAGAGGCTCACTATCAAGGGCTCACTACCCAGATACAAAGGCTCACTACCTATAGAAAGGACTCACTGTCCAATAGGGAGGCTCACTACCTACAGATATAAAAGATTATAGAAAAGATACACCACAAAAGGTTACACACACTTGCAGCCTTGTTCGAAAGAATTGTAGACACTATCAATTCACTACTTTTAGGAAACTAACACATTAAAGTATTGTTTGCTCAATTCACTTTCGCACAACTTTGCTCTTCTACTTGATTCAACACACTTATTCACAACATCTTGACTTGCATTTATACCCTCTTCAACCTTAGAAACTTTCTCCAAGATCGGCTACATATGTTTCATTTCATAAATTCAAATTAGGTCGGCAACTCAACATTCCCGCAGTGGAAAGGAATGGGAGTGGACCAAACAAACACTTAACCAAGACCAAAAGCAATGTCTCAGATCAATCACATGCTTCCTCAATTAATTCTTAATCCTATATGAAGTGTAAACACTAGGTCAGCCAAACCTAATGAAAACACAAATGAACATTCAAGTACACACTTTCCAACAAGAAGATAATACATGGACAACATAACACGCTTCATTATTCATGAGAACACATCTCAGATACCTTTAGATACATCTACATCATCTACAATAACCTTCAAACACAAAACACCTTCTAACAGTCCATCTAGACTGTATAGACACACACAGTAATACTAAAACTCATCTTCTAGAGCACCATACCACGAACATCTTTGCCAAAACATAGAGAACACCATTACAAGACATATTCCAGATCCGCAAGACCTGAAAAAAATTAGTAGAGGATTGCAGAGCAGAAACATTTCTCCTAGTCCACAAACAAACTGTATACCTTGGAATTCCTACTGCTCTAAATGTGCAAAACAACTAAGAAACATGAATAACAAAATACCAAGGACACCTCAAGATTAGCCAAAAGAGTGGTTCAACGAAAAGGAATGCAAATAAAATGAAACACAAATATTTTACCTCCCTTGTTGTTGATACCTCTTTGATTGGCCCTTGCTTGGATTGGTTGTGTGCTCCTTAGATGATTGTTTGAATGACTATAATGCAAGCTTCAATATGCAAAATGATGAACGAAAATGGTTGAATGATTGAAGAAGGCTTGAGAATTCAAATGGACAGCATGTAGTTATGAGAGTGCAAAAAAATGTTGTAAATGCCCTTGAGAAGGGGGTATTTATAGAGTAATTTGAATTCTCTAGAGAATTCAAGGGTCAAGATTGCTCCAACAAGGTCAAGATGAAGGGCTATGGTGGGTTGAGAACCCACAAGCCCTCACATCTTGACATGTGGAGGGTGAAGTGGACAAGGGAATGTGAGGTGGAGATGAGTTGTCAAGAAGGTACATGAGGTGGAAAAGGACATGCACCTTGGGGAGTGAGGAGATTTCCACAAAAAGGGATTTCTTGTCCCCAAGTGGGAGTGAAAGGGACATTTGAGGAATTTTGGAATTCCTCAAAAATCTACATGGGAAAAGGAAAGGTGGTTGGGGATATAAATGTGAATTAAAAATTCACATTCATAGGATAATCTAGAGGATAAATGGTGGGCTCCAAAAAGGTGGGACTTGGTCACATGTGGAGATTGTGACAAGTCCAAGGTTCTAGAAGCCTTGGGAGAATGAGATATGAATTAAAAATTCACATTTAAAGGAGAGGAATCTAGAGAAAACAAATGTGAATTAAAAATTCACATAGGAAAGGGGGTCAATATCAAAAAGGAAAAAATGGAAGAATTGACCAAAAAGTGGTGCTAAATTTAGCTAATGATTTTGGTTAAGGTTGTGCAAATATTGGATTAGGCTAATTAACAGAAGATTAGAAGCAAGTGGCAAATGTAGGAGGATGTGACAAGGAGAGAGAAAGAGGAATTTTAAATTGATTTTTAAATCAAAAAGAGGAAGAATGACTAAATTAAATAAATTAGTGTATTTATTTAATTTAGAGAGGAATAAGGTAACAGACAAAGTATTAATTATTAAATTAAATACTTTATCGGTATGAGACAAAGGGGGTAATATTAATTTAATAAATTAATATTAATATGATAGACGGAGAGACAACAAATTTAATCGTATGGAAGTGATTAAATTTAGATGTCTACATTTTGCCCCTCTTCGAAATATTGTTGAAATAACAATGTTTCGAAGAAAAGTGAGTGTCGAGGATGAAGAAAGGAATGAGGATTGATGCCCCGGCCTGACAAAGAAGAAAGGGGATGCCCCAGTGCCTGGTTTGGAATAGATGGAAGGAAGTGGTAGGGTATGCCCCCTCGAGAGGGCGGTTGGGGAAGAAAGGAGGGGCCCCGGACGACGTCTCGATAGAAGGGAATGGAGGAGGGCGTTGGATAGAGGGCGAAAAACTAAGCAATTTTCCTTTTGAACGGAGTGGATTGGACGTACGGTTTGCGAATGGCAGCCTCGGGAAGTTGGGGATTAATTAGGGGAATAAAAAGTGAAATAAAAGGTAAAAAATACCTTTTTGGAGAGGGGGGGTTAAAAAGGTAATTTGAAAAATTACCTGAGTCATTGTCACTGTAGCAGTGGAGAGGAAGAGTGGAGAGGAGAGAAAAGCAGCAAGGTAGACGATGCCGACAGACAACGACACTGCGATCGTGCATCGGGTGGACGGAGTACGGGCAATGTACCGCGAGGGCACAGGCGGACAGTAGGTGAGTTAAAAAGGAAAA
>VDFB02016961.1:0-27934 GCA_007258455.2 Sequoia sempervirens | reverse complement strand
AAGATCAATAGGACAAGATTGGTTGAACAGATGTGATTTGGTTGATTGGGTAGAATGATTGGTTCTGATAGATTTGGATGATTGGATGGGTATGATTGGATGATAAAAGATGAGAGGGAGACCTTGAGTTTAATCAAAGGAAGTTACCCTTAGCAACCAAGAGCTTTAATTGATTAAGAGGATGATCATGACACCAAATCCACCTTAAGATAGGAATGGATTGATTGGGTCAAGGATGATAAATTATGCCATCGAATTCACCTCAAGATGGAAGCAAATTGATTGGGGTCAAAGTTAAAGGCTAACAATCAAATTCAAGTGCTATGGTCAATTTGGGTAACCACTTTGTAATACAAGGTTAGGACGGTTTGGTTATGAGTGGTGTTTGGTGATGTAAATAGTAAAAATTATGACATTCGCTAGGTGATGGTATGGACCTTTGAATGAAATATGAGGAAATTAGAATGAACGGGTGGATTGAAGATGATTGCGAAGAATGAGTGGGAATTTATAATGGTTAAACAAAGGTTTGGAATGATTAGATGGAGGTTTAAACGGATCAAATGGAGGTTTTGGAAGGTTTAGGGTGACAAAATGGAAGCTTAGGATGATGAGGTAATGGTTGGGAATGATTAAATGATGGTTTAGAGGCTAAACAAATCCAAATGGGATGATTTCGGGTGTTCAGGAGGGAAAATCCACCCTTCTACAGCAAAAATCAGGGGTGTTGACAACTTTCTGCAGTAAAATAGGGGCGCTTCCACCTTTTTGCAGCAAAACAGGGGCGCTGCCACCTTTCTGTAGCAAGACATGGGCGCTGCGACCTTTCTGCAGCAGAATCAGGGGTGTTGCCACCTTTCTGTGGTAAGACAGAGTTTGGTTTTATTGGCAATGGCTATGGCAAGGATGCAAAATGATAAAGTAAAGCCAAAGTATCAAAGATTTGATAGATTTTTTACAAGAAAATACTTCAAGCAAGCACAATCCTATGATTAATATTAAGGGTATGGTCAGGCAAGGTCTTAATCTAGGATGCACAAGGCTTCTAGGGAGTCCTCGATATACTCTCGGTACGTGAGGCACAATTGTGAACACCAGTCCGTCACAAGCGTGAGTCGGGAACCCCAGCAAGATACTGAAAGGCTCAGACCAACTCTTCACGTCTATCTAGGTATCACCCTAACTTCGACACTCTGCCAATTACGACGTGACTGGATTGGGGTAAAACTTTCATTCTCCCCCCTTTATATACCTCGCCAGTACGCGTGGTTGGAATCGTCCCTTGGGGTGATGAAATCCCCAAGCAGGTCCCACTAAAAAGAAGACACTAGCCGTTTCCAACTACTCCCTAGGCTCACACGAAGTGCAAGGGGAAAGTGAAAACAAATTAATGCCCCCTTGGATAACACAAGAACAAACAATTATAGCAAGTAATGAAGTTTACTCCTCCTAATTAGATTATGTTCCAAAATAATAAGGATAATTTTTTGCAGATCTGATCAAATAGGTGGCCCTGTAAACAAATGTTAGCTATCTTTTTGTTCGTTTTTGATCAATTACGCCCTAATACACTACAAAACGTTAGCAACAAACACCAATATCCTTGCCAAAACAATGTTAGAGGGTTATTACTTGACAATAGCAAAAAACGAGAGCAAAAACGAAGCCAAAAGGACTGTTTTACTTTCTAAATTGTGATGTTTTGCGGCGCTACCGCCTTTCTGCAGTGGACAAGAGGGCGCTGCCGCCGTTTTGCGGTAAAGCAGAGGGCACTACCACCTTTCTGCAGCAAAATGGGGGCACTGCCACCTTTCTGCAATAAAGCAGAGGGTGCTGCCGCCTTTTTGCAACAAAAGGTTGGAGGGCGCTGCCGCCTTTCTGTGGTAAAGCAGAGGGCGTTGTTGCCTTTCTGCAGCAAAAGGTTAGAGGGTGCTTCCGCCTTTCTGCAGTAAGATGTTAGAGAAAAAAATCCCTTCAAAATAAAAGGGCGTATCCACCCTTCTGCAAGAAAGTGTTAGAAAAACCTTCTAAGTACACACCTAACTACAACAAACTATTAGAAGAACATGAAATTGACAGACGTAGGGCCCTGCCACCTTTCTGCAGTGGACAAAAGGGCACTGCCGCCTTTTTGTGGTAAAGCAGAGGGCACTACCACCTTTCTGCGGTAAAGCAGAGGGTGCTGCCTCTTTTCTGCGACCTTTTCCTACAAAATTCTTAACAAAAAGGGAGGTTAAATGCAAGAACCCATTTGTAGGTCCCACTGGGCATGCCAGAAATGTGATCCTAAGAATTCTACCCTACTCTAAGGTGCAAAATAACTTAAAAATTCAAGTGATAAAAGACTAAGGACACTTCAAGATTAGCCTAAAGAGTGATAAAATAAGAAGGTAAGTAGAAAAAACAAAATGCAAATGGTTATACCTTCCTTCCTGTTGGATACTCCCTGGTTGGCCCTTGATTTGGATGACCATATGTGCTCCTTGGATGGCTTCTTGAGTGACTAAATGCAAGATTGGATGTGCAAAATGATTAGAATGAATGGCTAGATGCTAGTAAAATGAGTGAGAATGCAAATTGGCAGCATGTAGTTATCAAATAGCTAAGTGTTTGAGAAGGAAAATTGGTAGCATAAGGTTGCTCAAATCCAAAGTGTTAAAAAATGCCCTTGAGGAGGGGGTATTTATAGGAGAATTTAAATTCTCTAGAGAATTCAACGGTCAAGATGCATCCAACAAGGTCAAGATGAAGGGCTATGGTGAGTTGAGAACTCACAAACCCTCACATCTTGACATGTGGATGCTGAAGTGGCCAAGAGAAGATGAGGTGTAAGTGAGGTGTCAAAAAAGTACATGAGGTGGAGGAAGGACAAGTACCTTGCAAGTACATTGGGAGATGGGAAGAATCTTGGGTGAATAAAAGTGAATTAAAAATTCATAATGATTGGAAGAATCTGGTGGATAAGACAATGTTTCCAAAAGGTGGGAGTTTGTCACATGTGACTTGATGTGACAAGTCAAAGGTTCTAGAAGATGCATGGGAAAAGGGGATTCTTGGAGGAATAAAAAAGAATTAAAAATTCCTTAGGGGATGGAGAGAGTTGACCAAGGTACTAATTAGGTTTGACTAATTAGTAATTAGAGGATAATTAGGGGTTAATTAGGATTAAAAGCCAACTTGCAAAAGTTGGAGGATGTGACACATCCTAATCAAGGATTAGGCATGTGCACATCCTTAATGAAAAGATTAGGAAATGGATTAGGATTAGATGAAAATGACATGTGAGGAATTAAATAAATGTAATATTTATTTAATTAATTTGATGAAAAGGGGATTAAAGAGGGTAAGGTATTTAATTAATAAATACCTTAGGGATTTGGCAGAATTAAGGATATTAATTAAATAACAACAGTATTACTTAATTAACAAAAAATAAGATGAAAGGGGATGAATTTGGATAAATTAAGTGTCCAGATTTAGATATCTACAATAACATTTGCTTCCAAATACTTTGAAGTACTTCATAGTAGGAATCCTTCCATATCATAACTCATAGCGAGTCTTTGTGCTATTAGCTTTTGGTTGAACTCTGTTAAGTATGTAAACAATAGTATGAATAGATTTTCTACAATAGATTGTTAGTAGATTTTCCTCTTTCATCATAGTCTTAGCAGCTTCTTGAATAGTCTTGTTTTTCCTTTCAACAACTCCATTTTACTAAGTTCTAGGGGTAGACAAGTGCCTTTTTATGCCATGAACTTCACAAAACATGTTAAACTCATTGGAGGTGAATTCTCCACCTCTGTCAAACCTCAAACATTTGATTTTCAAATCCATTTCATTCTCAACCATTTCTTTAAATTCCTTGAATTTATCTAATGCATCAGATTTCTCTCTAAGAAAATTAACCCATGCCATTCTAGAGTAATCATCAATCAAAAGCATAAAATTCTCGTCACCTTGTAGACTTCTCTCCCTTGCAGGACCACAAAGATTTGTATGTATTAATTCCAGTATTCTAGTAGTAGATTGTTCCTTTCCTTTGAAACTACTCATTTATATTCCAAATTGATAACTCTTGAAAACAACGTTGATAGGCTTTGTGATTCTTGATAAATCTCTCACTACATGAATTGAACTGATTCTTTCCAAATTATCAAAATTCATGTGACACATCCTTTGATGCCATAACCAACTATCATTAATCTAACATAAAGCAATGGTCATCAGCTCCCTTAAGATGATAAATGTTTCCATCTATTCTCTTACTAGCAACAATCATAGTTTCAAACCCTTTTCTAATCTCACATGTTTCATCCATAAACACAAGATTATATCCTTTGCTACACATTTTTCCAACACTCAAAAGATTATTCCTCAAACCCTTAACATAGTAAACATTGTCAGTATTATGCTTTCCATCAAAACTGATTGAACCTATTCCACAAATCTTAGCTCTTGAATCATCTCTAAATTTAACTAATCCACCATCATATTTTTCAAGTTTAACAAACTTACTTTTGTCTCCTCCTTACTTACTTTTCACTAAGGAACTACTTTCTAATAGTCAATCCTCCTCCTCTGATATGCACCTTTTCCTTAAAGTTTATGAATAAAATGCATGCATAGATCTCATGTAACCCACCTATGGAGTGTGGACCGAAATTACTTGATGTGGCTGTCACGAAACAAAAATTTTCCCTTGTCTCCTTTGGGCTCAAATAACTGTCCCATGTCACTGGAACTATTTGTTGTCCTCAAATCAAATCTCATCTAAGATTTCTATTATACATTGAAAATTAACATAATACATATGCACTTTCATCTATTTTTGAACTAAGGATTGATATGCATACAGGGTTGATTGATAAAACAATAATCATCTCCCCTATCCTCATGCTACTCTTTATGTAGTTGTGGATATCTATTGTGTAGTATGCACAAGATTAGGTTCTGTATTTTCATTTTCTTGTTTTCTTCTCCAAAATTTCATAGTGCATGTCTTCATGAGATGATTATCTAGTTTCATTAAATCATTCCTACAATATTGTGCTTTATGTCCAACCTTATTACGTCTATAGCACATGACCTTGTATCCAAAATTATCATTTCTTTTTTGTGTATTACAAAACCTTGCAATATGATCGAGATAGTTGCATTAATAACATAGAACCTTCTTCTATTTTGACCATTCATAAGTGTTATTATTCCATCCAACTTTCTTTCCATGCATCCAACACTCTCTTGCTCTATGACCAAATTCTTAACAAGAATAACAATAAACATGAAAAGAATTTTAAAACCTGGAATTTTCATGTTATTTTGAATGGAAAGATCTTATAAACTTCTTGTTGTTGGCTTGTGGAGGAGTATTTTATGTTGTCTTCTTCTTGTCTTAAGTATTAGGAGTAGAAAAATGATAGTTTAGATCTATTTTATTCCTTGGTGTCTCTCTGACCTTAGAACTCTATGCCTTTTCAAAGCCTAAACTAGTGGTATCCTTGTGAAATTATTGCTTGCTTAACATCTCATATAAGCATTCAATGCTATTTTCAAATTGAAGACTCTTTTGTAACTCAGAAGATGCCTTTTCTAAATTATTTCTCAAATAAACTATCTCTGATTCATATCTTTCACAATTAACCTCTTTTTCTTTAAACTAATTTTTGATTTCTTCTATCTTCTTAACTTCTACAATATGATCAATTTTTCTACTTCTTGAAGAACTGAAAGTATCTTGACTTTGGATCAGTTTTTCTTCTTGAAGCTGCAAATTTATTCTTTGATTCTCCATTATGAGTTTATTAATCTCATCAAGGGAAAAGATGATTTCACCTTCAATATCAATCTCACATTCATTTTCATCAAGCTCTTGTTCACATTCACTCACAGAGTAGTCTTCTTCTTTGTTAACAAAAACATCTTCTCTTTTAGATGTATCACATCTTGTGTAAATTGGCAAGGGTGTATTTTTCAGCAACTCATCACTTTGATACATACCAATAGCTTGTCCCAAACCTCCTTTACATCCTTACAATACATAACTTTAGCAATAATCTCATTTGGTAAACCACTAAAGATAGCATCCATGACCACTGCATTGAATTCAAGAGCCTTCTTCTCATCAGTAGTAGTAGGTGTTGAATATTATGGATAAAAATTTTCTACTATTGTCCACACACCAAATCCCAAGGAAGATAGGTAAGTCTCCATCCTAAGTCTCCAAAACATAAAATTGGTGCCATCAAACTGAGGTGCTCTAGAGATAGAATATTCTTCCATTTGTAAATCATTATTTACAACTACTTCATCCCTTGTAATTGGTTTAAGTGGTGCTTATTGTTTAGTATTCCATTGGGTATTTCTTTTTGCTTTGTTTCTTTTACCATTTCTCATTGTACTCCAATACCAAGATCAACCCAAGTTGATTAAAAATTTTCAGGGAACCTAACTTTAATATCACTTGTTGGATTATAGGACCACTGAGAGGGGGGTGGTGAATCAATGGAATAATTACAAATAAAATTTAAATACTAAACTCACTTGTTTGATTCAAAGCAACCCATTGAGACAACTCAATCATTGTAGATATTGGATGTAGAGGGAGTCACAAATAACATGCAAATTAGAATATAATAATTAAACAAAGATATCCAATCAAGCACAATATAAGAAACCACAAAGAGAAGACATAACACAAGGTTTATGAGTGGAAAACCCTAAAATGGTTGACAACCACTCTAAACATAAGCTTCATTAGACCTCACTAGTCAAAACATTATAGGTTACAAGTTTTTTGCCTCATTGGCTAACAACGAGCCTCGCTAGCTACAGTATGCCTCACTAGAAACCTACAAGCATCATGGCTACAATATGCCTCATTGGCAATCTACAAGCCTCACTAGTTGATTCCTATGATTTACTAGCAAAACTCCATGTCTCATTGACAATCTTCAAAAAGGAAAATAAAAGATTACAGAGGGTTACCTTGTTTCACTTCAAATCATTTCTTTAACAAAGTTTCATCATATTTTTATTTCCCTTGCCACAACCTTTTAACACCATTCTGATAAAGAATTCAGCTCTGTAATCACCATCATGTCATAAATCTTTGATATAAATTTACACTTACCTTTCACAAATCTAAATTCATACAATCTTCAATGACAGTCCTCATGTACTAATCAAATAGTACATCAATCTGAAATCATACTCTCTCCCTTAATAATCTTTATATTTTGATCAAGAAAGCATCATCTACACAATCTGTCTATCATCATCTTCAATCAACAACAAAGCCAAGAAAAGACACATGATAGTTAGACTTCTGTCAAAGAATTAGCATCTGGAAATAACCATTAGTGAGTTTAAATATAAACCCTTGGATTCAAAATACCGCTTCATCTAACTTTAAATGACATCTTTTGATTTTCATTCAAATGATAAAAGCCAATAGCATAACCTGCTCAACCAGATACTCCAAAGGACCGGTTAACCAATGTTCCTAAACCCCTCAAGATATATCTTATGTAACTAATTATCGGTGATACCAAGTCATTGAGAAAATAAAACACAAGGTAACTTTGAAAAAAAAAAAACCTTTGCACCAAGACCTCCATTTAGGATTTTAGAGCACAATAACAAACATTGGATAAGCCCTAAATAATTTCAAAGCTCTAATAACTTGAATACCCATGATTGATATTTAACCTCTGCAAGACACCATTTGTCTTTGTCTCAAATATAGAATATTGTACCTTTGATAGTTTTCAAAGAAGAAAAGCTTTAATCATGAATTAGGGTTTAGAATCTTGGAATGGAATAACCATAACAACAAAGCCTTTGTGTCTTGAAGGATTCTTTCACTGAATAATCAACACCATGAAACCTTGAAATGAATGAGAAAAATCCTTTGCATCAACACTAGAAAGTGAATGATGAATGAGCAATTAGTAGATGTATGTACATGTATCTTGATCAAAAAACCTACTGTCACCTTTGAAATCCTCATAGTTGCATCAACAATAACAAGTACTTTCACTTGAAATGAAGGAATAGTAATACCAATACCAACTTGAGATGAATGACAACTCCTTGAAATGAATGAACAAGGTCTTCTACATGTTGCAACAACACAAACACCATTTCCTTTGAAAACAACCACTTTTGCATCACTTTTGAATATGGCACCAATACTAATATATTTGACATCAATGAACTGACACCTTTGACATCTAGCACAAATCAATCACTTTGCAATCATGAATTCTGACATCAAACTTCCAACACTAAGAAACAATTTTGTGAACATCAACCCATTTAATGATTACTTTGTAATGAAGCAACTCATGAGATATCAAACAACTTAGTTTGTGAACCATGAATTGAACCATTGATGATTAACCTTAGAACACTGCCAAACAACATATGCTCAAACCTTTGATGCAAAATACTATGCCTCTAAAATTCATCAAGGAGTATAGACTTTGATGTAGAATACACATTAGGGTTTTATATCTTGAAAGAACCTTATCACTAAAACCCTATAGCACATTAGGGTTTTGTGCATTCTTTTGCATCATTACCATTTTCACTAATGTGCAAAAAGCAATGCCAAATCCATCAATCGTTGACATCAATGAAAAAACATCATGCCAAGCCAACAAGGAAGAGTGTTGATAAATGAAGACAATGGACTTGCATAAAGGGAAATATTATTCAAGACTAGATGCAAGTTTGAAGGGAAGGCAAGTAATGTTATTATTGACAGTGGAAGCACATAAAATATTGTGTCTGAAGAAATGGTAAGAAAATTGCAGCTAGAAAGGAAGAAGCACCCAAATCCATATTGGATAGCGTGGGTACAAGATGGCAAGAAGCTCTTGATCAACAAATAATGTGAGGTAAAATTTAAGATAGGAGGATATTATGATGAAGTTGTGATATTCTTCTAATGGATGCTTGTCATACTCTACTAGGAAGACCTTGGCATTATGATAGGAAATCAATGCACAATGGTTATGCCAATACCTACATAATAACCAAGGATGGAGTGAAGCATAAGTTGAAGCCTCTAAAAAAATATTTGGTGCAAGTTTGGAGCAATGCAAGAGTTTTTTTGGTTGATGCAAGAATTTTTTTGGAAGGTATGAATTTCATCAAAAAAATAAATTGCTTTAATTCCTAAGACTAATAGTGAAAATGTTGAAGAAGTTCCTAAAGAAGTTGCAGATTTGCTACTAGATTTCAAGGATATTGTTTCAGCTAATGTACCTAAAGGAATTCCACCAATGAGAAATATTAATAAAAAAATAGACTTGGTATTGGGAGCAAGTTTTCCAAATAAGGTATCCTACCGAATGTTACCTATAGAGAGTGAAGAGGTAAATAGACAAGTTGTTGATTTTTTGAAGAAGGGTTTGATAAGAGAGTTTAATCCTTTGTGTAGTGGGCCTGCTATTTTGTCACCAAAGAAAGGAGGAGAATGAAAGATTTGCATAAATTCCAAAGCAATAAACAAGATTACCATTAAGTACAGATTTCCATTACTTAGGATGGATGATATCATGGATCGCTTGAGTGGAGTAAAGTACTTCACCAAAATTGACTTGAAGAGTGGATACCACAAAATTTGAATCAAAGAAGTAGATGAATGGAAGATGGAATTCAAGACAAAGGAAGGTTTGTATGAGTGGTTATTCATGTCATTTGGGCTAACCAATGCACCTAGTACATTTATGAGGTTAATGAATGAAGTGTTGAAAGAGTTTTTGAAAATATTTGTGATTGTTTATTTAGATGACATTTTAATTTTTAGTAAGACTCTAGAGGAGAATTTGATGCATATTAAACTTGTTTTTGAATATCTTAGAGATGAAAAGTTTTTGATTAACCTCAAAAAGTGCAGCTTTGTGAAGAGGGAGTTAGTGTATTAAGGATTTTTTGTTTTAGGGGAAGGCATCAAGATGAACCCGAAAAAGGTGAAAGCTATTCTAGAATGGCCAACACCAAAGAGTGTAATGGAGGTGAGATCATTTCATGGGTGAGTAGGTTTTTATAGAAAGTTCAACAAAGGTTTTAGTAGCATATGTGCACCACTAACTGAAACTGAGGGGTGATAAGAAGGAATTCAAGTGGACTATAGGGGCAGTGAAGAGCTTTGATTTGTTGAAGGATAAAGTGACAAAGCAATTTGTTTTAGCTTTTCCATATTTCAGCAAGGTGTTCCAAGTTTATTGTGATACAAGTGGTAATGCTATTGGGTCCATTTTGAGTGAAGAAGGTACAACTATTGCATATTTTAGTGAGAAGTTAAATGATGCTAGGAAAAAATATTTATTTTGTGATCAAGAGTTTTATGCAATCATTCAAGCACTTAAGAAATGGAGACATTATCTTTTTCCAAAAGAATTTGTTTTGTTTACCGATCATCAAGTGCTCCAGTACTTGAGTACTCAAGGGAAGTTGAGTCAAAGGAACATGAAATTGGCTGAATTTTTTACAAATTTATGCATTTATTTTGCAACATAGGAGTGGGAAGTCTAATAGAGTTGTTGATGCTTTGAGTAGAAGGAAAGGTTTGTTGATTGAAATACAAGTTGAAGTTGTGGGTTTTAATGGGCTCAAGGAAATGTATGAAGGAGATTTAGATTTTGGAGAGGCATGTAAGGCTTATAAGGAGCCTATTGCAGAAAATAGAACCAAATAGTTGGATTATTTAATCCAATATGGTATGTTGTTTAAAGGTAAAAAATTATATATTCCTAGAAGTTCCATAAGATTGAATTTAATTAAGGAGAAACAAAGTGGTGGACTTGTAGGACACTTTGGTTTTGATAAGACTATTGCACTTGTTGGAGAAAAGTATTATTGGCCTCAATTGCAGCAAGATTTAAGAAAGTATTTGAAAGGTTGTAGGGTATGTCAGGTGGCAAAATGAGTTAGTCAAAACACTAGTTTATATCAGCCACTACCTATAGCTGAGAGGCCATGGGAAGACATTAGCATGGATTTTGTTCTTGATTTTCCAAGGACACAAAGATGACACTACTATATATTTGTGGTGGTAGATATATTTTCAAAAATAGATCACTTTACACCATGTAAGAAGACTAATGGTGTTGTTCATATTGCAGATTTTTTTTTCAAGGAGATTGTGAGACTTCATGGTTTATCGAAGAGCATTGTTTCTGATAGAGATGTACAAAGTTTGTTGGATACATTTGGATAACTATATGCAAAAATATTAGGACTGATTTGAAGTTTTCTTCAGCCTATCATCCACAAATATATGGCCAAACATAAGTTGTGAATAGGAGCTTGGGAAACTTGCTAAGATGTCTAGTTGTAGACAAGCCAAAAGGGTGGGATTTGACACTACCACAAGCTGAATTTTTCTATAAAAACTTAGTGAATAGAAGCATGGGTAAGTATCCATTCAAAACTGTTTATGGAAACAGTCCAAGAGTGGTTTTAGATCTGAAAATTATTGATAAACTTGAAAAGAGAAGTGTATATATGCAGAGGATTTTGTTGATCACATGAAGAGGCTATGTGAAAAGGTAAGAGAACACATTCGTAAAATGAATTTTCAGTATATGAAATGCTAATTTAAAGAGAAGACATAAATAATTTAAATTAGGTGATGAGGTGATGATTCATTTGAGAAAATAAATATTTCCAGTGATTACTTGTAATAAGTTAAAAAAGAAGATTATTGGACCTTGTCGGATTGTGAGAAAACATGAATCGGGTAGTGCATATGAAGTAGAATTGCTAAGTGAACTCAAAATTTCACTAGTTTTTAATATTTCTAATCTAACCATGTTTCATTAGTCTAAAAATGATGAAGGTTAATCATATGTGCAATAGAAAACATCAGTACCAAGTTCATAGAAAGATCAGATTGAATCTATTCTTGATCGTAGGATGAGTAAGAACAAGGAGAAGGCAATACATGGAGTATTTGGTAAAATGGGTTGGAAGGCATGTTGAGGATGCTTCTTGGTTGTCTAAATCCAAGGTTATTCATCTTGGATATCTTCTATAAAAGTGAAAGATCACATTCTTTCTATTGTGGGTGTCTAATGTAGGAGAATCCATGGTGACTTGTAATCCTATGTCAACAAAAAAGGTTGAATTTTTGAATTGGATTAATTTTTGGCTTGGATTACATGTTGAAGATGGATAAATATTTATCTAAAAATAAATTTATTTTTCAATTAATTTCTTGTGCAACTTTGACAAATTGCCTTGTGGGGTGGAAAGCAAAAAGCAGAAAAGAGTATTCAAAAATTTGCAAATTAATTAAAAACTCAATATGGACGTTGTAAATGGGATAATGGATGTTTTAAAGCACATAATCATGACCCTAAAATGTAGGGATTGGAGGTGGGTTCCCAAGACTTGACTTTTCCTTTTTTTCTGCTTTTTCTAGATTAGCTAGTGGAGAATAAAATTGCACTATCTATCTTTGACCAGACAGTTAAAGAATGAATTAATTTATGCTTTTATGGAGTTTGAATTTTCTGCCACAAGGTATGGTGTACCTGTGCAAGAAAGGAAAATAATTTTTAAATTTTAATCAAATTTTTGAGCAAGTAGTGGAGAGTATGGAAGTTATTGAAAGCATTAAAAGAAATTTGAAAGCACAATTTTGAAGGGGGAAGCAAGGGAGCCATACCTTTCTCTGGAGGCTTGTTTTGTGATGTTATTTTGTAAGTTGGACTGATAAACAATAGCCACGGAAGTTTTAGATTGATAAGGATTAAGATTCAGAAGTTGCAAGTGTTTTCTTGTGTTGGGAGAGTGAATTTTTGTTGCTAAAGGTCAAATAACTGAGCATATGATTGTATTGAATGTATTTTCTTGCATGTTGGATGTGTGTAAGAAGCTTCATTACTACATATCAGTCCACGGATGACTGAAAAATCTTTGTAATCAATTTTTTTTAAAGAAGAATACAATTAGTTTCATGTGCAAACAAAATTTCTGAAGTTGTTGCAATCTTTTGTTTCCACTTTGAGTGTGTTATTAGAGTTTTTTTTGAAGAGGAAATTCTGAGTGTATTTTCCTCTTTACATTAAAAGAGAAGAAAACTTGTAGTTGATGTCTTTTCTAGAAAACACACTCTATGACCTATTTCCACTATTTTTTGTGGATTGGAAGATTTGATTATAGCTAAGTATGCTTAGAATAATTTCGTGTCTAATTTCCTTAATGAGTTGGTAAAAGAAGATAAGTACATAGTGGTTGAAGGGATGATCCTTTACAAAAATAGACCTTTTTGGTGGTTAAGTGCAAAGTCAAGAATAATATCTTAAGAGCCTTCCATGATATATGCTTAGCAAGAAACTAATAGTTCTATAATAATTACAAACAAATCCATGATATTTTTGCATGTATGGGGTTAAAATAAGATGTACATAAGAATATTAAAGATTTCATGATTTACGAATAGAGCAAGGGGAAGAAAATATTTCCATTGTGATTACTTCACCCCCTACCATTTCCTAAATAGAAACTAGACAAAATATTCATGGAATTCATTATAGAACTTCCCAAGGTACAATGTAAAGATTTAATTCATGTGGTGGTTGATAGACTGACTAAGTATGCAAAAAAATTTCAATCTCTTTAAAGTTTAAGGCACTCAAAGTGCTAGGTTTATTTTTATTTTTTAAATATTTTTTTAAAGCAGATAATCATGACCCTAAAATGTAGGGATTGGAAGTGGGTGCCCAAGACTTGATTTTTCCTTTTTTTTGTACTTTTTCTAGATTAGCTAGTGGAGAATAAAACTGCCCTGTCTATCTTTGACCAGGCAGTTAAAGAATGAATTAATTTAAGCTTTTATGGAGTTTGAATTTTCTACCACAAGGTATGGTGTACCTGTGCAAGAAAGGAAGATAATTTAATTTAAAAAAAAAATTGAGCAAGTAGTGGAGAATATGGAAGTTGTTGAAAGCATTAAAAGAAATTTGAAAGCACAATTTTGAAGGGGGAAGAAAGGGAGGCATACCTTTCTCTGGAGGCTCATTTTGTGATGTTATTTTTTAGGTTGGACTAATAAACAACTGCCATGGAAGTTTCAGAAGTTGCAAGTGTTTTCTTGTGTTGAGAGTGATTTTTTGTTGCTAAAGCTCATATAACTAAGCATATGATTGTATTGAATGTATTTTCTTGCATATTGGATGTCTGTAAGAAGCTTCATTATTGAATATCAATCCATGGATGACTGAGAACTCTCTGTAATCATTTTCTTTTAATGAAGAATATAATTAGTTTCCTGTGCAAACAAAATTTCTGAAGTTGTTACAATCTTTTGTTTCCACTTTGAGTGTGTTATTAGAGTTTTTTTTGAAGAGGAAATTCTAAGTGTATTTTCCTCTTTACATTAAAAGAGAAGAAAACTTGTAGTTGATGCCATTTCTAGAAAACACACTCTATGACCTATTTCCACTATTTTTTGTGGATTGGAAGATTCAATTATAGCTAAGTATGCTAAGAATAATTTTGTGTCTAATTTCCTTAATGAGTTGGTAAAAGAAGATAAGTACATAGTGGTGGAAGGGCTGATCCTTTACAAAAATAGACTTTTTTGGTGCTTAAGTGCAAAGTCAAGAATAATATCTTGAGAGCCTTCCATGATATATGCTTAGCAAGAAACTAATGATTCTATAATAATTACAAACAAATCCATGATATTTTTGCATGTATGGGGTTAAAATAAGATGTACATAAGAATATTAAATATTTCATGATTTACCAATAGAGCAAGGGGAAGAAAATCTTTCCAATGTGATTACTTCAACCCCTACCATTTCCTAAATAGAAACTAGACAAAATATTCATGGAATTCATTATAGAAATTCCCAAGGTACAATGCAAAGATTTAATTCACCTAATTCATGTGGTGATTGATAGACTAAGTATGAACATTTTTTTCTATCTCTTTAAAGTTTCAGGCACTCAAAATGCTAGGTTTATTTATTTTTTAAATATTTGGAATGCTTGGTATTCCAAAAGCATTGTCAGTGATAGGTAAATCAAGCTCCTTAGTTCTTTTTGGCAAGAGTTGTTTCATTTGATCAGTACAAAGCTTACTTTCAATACTATATGTCATTAAAAAATATTGGCCAAGCATAGTAAATAAATGTAATGAAGGTTAGAGAAATGATCTCTTAGATCATAATTTACATAGATTAATTTGTTGCATCTAGGAGATTATTGCTACAACAATTCTCACCATGTTCCCATTGGAATGCAACCATTTAGAGGTTTGCTTGAATATGATGCTCTTTATTTTCCTAATTTATTATTTTATGATAACAAAGTACCTATATGGTAAGTGATTAGTAACTCAAAGTTACAAAATATTGAGAAGGATCACATTCAACAAGCACAAAATCAAAGATAGAAAATGTATGTAGAAAAGATATCTACAAAAATATCATTTGAGGTAGTTGATATGGTTTTCTTGAGACTACAACCATATAGACAATCTTTCATCGAGAAAAATGGGGTAGAAAAGTATAAGCCCAATTTTTATGGACCCTATAGGATTTCAAGAAGATTGGGTGAAATGATTATAAATTATAATTTCCTAAGAATAGTAAAAGTCATAATGTCTTCCATGTTTCTTGTTTGAAGAAATCATTTGGTTTACATATTAATTATTCAATTGATTTATCCTAATTAGATGATGAGGGGAGACTAATTTTGAATCCTAAAGTTTTGATTGATACTATGTTGTGAAGAACTTGAAGAAAATAGGTGTATTATAATATCTTACATCTATTGAAATATTTTTTTTACTAAAGATAGTACATGGGAAGAAACTAAAGTTTTAGAGCATCCAAATTTTTATTGATTGAGGGCAAGCAATTTTTGGGAGGGGGGACTTGTAATTTACCATTTCAATTAAGTTTCCTATTGGAGGATCTTTTAGTTCATTCCCACAATTAAGCTAACATAAGAAATTAGAAAATATTTTATTTTTAATATTTATTTTGGTCTCACAATCATTCATATTTTTCTAAGATCGAGATATTAAATATTAAATATCTATAATTTTATCTTAGGGGGAATTTAGATTATCAAGAGACCATGTGTAACTTCTTACAACTAATTTAACTTGATTCTATGTCCATGTAATAAATATTGTTATGACAATGTTTAAATAGGGAGTTAAAAACTATTTTTAGTAGTAGTTATGGGAGTGCAAATGAAGGAAATTAATATATTTTTATTCCCCATGAACAAAGAATTATTGTTTGGATGCCAAGTTTGATACATGTCACCTGTATATGGCTATATTTTTTATTATATTGATCATCTCTTGATTTTCATACAAAACTCTCTCAAATTTGTTTGAGCACTTGTGTTCATACAATTTATTTTGTGGATGAAAACCTACATAAGATTTTGATCAGTGGATTAAAAAAATTGCTTTCTAGGATTATAAGATGAAATAAATTTGGTTCAAAAGGTAATCTCATCCAAAGATTGCATTGGAGATGATTGGAGCTATTTGTTGATTTTGATTACTTTCGATTGTAGGATTTGGATTTTTTTGGTGTGGTTTGAGTTTTAATTTTATTGTTATGTTATTTTTTTTATTGTGAATCATGTAAAATATATTTTTTATTGTTTTCAGGAGACTCCATATGCCTCTATAGTTCATATTTGAGGAGATTATAGTATAGTATAGTGCCAAAATTATCAAATTTAAAATTTAAAGTAGTTTTCATATTTTGTATGGTTTTGGTTGAGATATTTTTCAATTTGTGTTGCATTTATTTTTGCTACTACATATGCTATTATTATATTTTTTTTATGAGTTCTATACTTCAAAAAATACAAAAAATGAAATGGATTTATATCTATCTTTGTGTGGTTAGCATTGTTGAAATGAGGTTAACAATAGGTGGGTTATTTGAGAGTATTTTGTAATAGTTTTAATGATTTTGTAATTGATAATTTATAGAGTTAAAATAATTTTTATTTTCTATGGTTTCAATACAAAAAATAAAATTTCAATTAGAGGAAGACATTTCAATTGTTTTTGATAAAAAAATTCAATATTTGGTTTGACTAATTCTTTGAAAATAGTATTGGAATTTGATTATTCTTGCAAAATATAATTTAACATTTTCAAATCTCAAATTTATTAGAAAAAATAATTGTGAAGGATGTTACCTTATTTCTATTTATTTTCCAAATGTCTCCTTCTATGTCCCTTTCTTGAGCCCTCCTTCAACAACTGAATAATACCTACATGTGTTTTCAACTTATTTGTAATCAACATAACATCTTAAAATACAATTTATCTATTGCAAGGTGTTTTCCCTTGGTATCCTTGTGCTATGTTGTGCAGTGCTCGGGTTTGTGACATGGCTTAACTACCTCCCATGGATTCATTAACTCTGGCGATTGTATCAAGCATTAGCAGGTCGATCTTTTAGTGCAATGATAATCGTTTTGTGCAACAATTGGTATAAGACCTTGGGTCATGGATTCAAACCCCTAGCTTGCATTGGGGGGGATAGTTGCAAGGTGTGTGCCTTTGGTCTCCTTGTGTTGTGCAATAGAGCACTTGAGAACTAATGACATGGCTTAATCACCTCATGTGGATTGATTAACTCTAGTGGTTGTATCGGGCATTAACAGGTCGATCTTTTGGTGCAACAACAACAATCTGTCAAACATTATCATTTTATGAGTGAGTTTCCCATCTTCATAGACAAATTCATCCATAGTTTAGCATATCATCCAATTTTTTCCACTTTTTTCAGCAAATATTCATACATTTTAGATGTGCTCTTGAACATTGTTTTTTTAAATTCCACATTGATTCCCTCTTTAATTTTCTATGATGAGGGGAGACTAATCTTGAATCGTAAAGTTGTGATTGATACTATGTTTTGAAGAACTTGAAGAAAATAAGTGTATTATAATATCTTACATCTATTGAAATATTATTTTAGTTAAAGATACTACATGGGAAGAAACTAAAGTTTTAGAGCATCCAAATTTTTATTGATCAAGGGCAAGCAATTTTTGAGAGGGGGGACTTGTAATTTACCATTTCAATTAAATTTCCTATTGGAGGGTCTTTTAGTTCATTGCCATATTTCTAGTGAGCTAACGTAAGAAATTATAAAATATTTTATTTTTAATATTTATTTTGGTCTCACAATCATTCAGATTTTTCTAAGATTGAGATATTAAATATTAAATATCTATAATTTTATCTCAGGGAGAATTGAGATTATACAGAGACCATGTGTAACTTCTCACAAATAATTTAACTTGATTCTATGTCCATGGAATAAATATTGTTATGACAATGTTTAAATAGGGAGTTAAAAACTATTTTTAGTAGTAGTTATGGAAGTGCAAATGTAGGAAATTAATATATTTTTATTCCCATGAACAAAGAATTATTGTTTGGATGCCAAGTTTGATACAAGTCATTTGTATATGGCTATATTTTTTATTATATTGATCATCTCTTGATTTTCATACAAAACTCTCTCAAATTTGTTTGAGCACTTGTGTTCATACAATTTATTTTGTGGATGAAAACCTACATAAGATTTTGATCAGTGGATTAAAAAAATTGCTTTCTAGGATTATAAGATGAAATAAATTTGGTTCAAAAGGTAATCTCATCCAAAGATTGCATTGGAGATGATTGAAGCTATTTGTTGATTTTGATTACTTTTGATTGTAGGATTTGGATTTTTTTGGTGTGGTTTGAGTTTTAATTTTATTGTTATGTTATTTTTTTTATTGTGAATCATGTAAAATATATTTTTTATTGTTTTCAGGAGACTCCATATGCCTCTATAGTTCATATTTGAGGAGATTATAGTATAGTATAGTGCCAAAATTATCAAATTTAAAATTTAAAGTAGTTTTCATATTTTGTATGGTTTTGGTTGAGATATTTTTCAATTTGCATTGCATTTATTTTTGCTACTACATATGCTATTATTATATTTTTTTTATGAGTTCTATACTTCAAAAAATACAAAAAATGAAATGGATTTATATCTATAATTGTGTGGTTAGCATTGTTGAAATGAGGTTAACAATAGGTGGGTTATTTGAGAGTATTTTGTAATAGTTTTAATGATTTTGTAATTGATAATTTATAGAGTTAAAATAATTTTATTTTCTATGGTTTCAATACAAAAAATAAAATTTCAATTAGAGGAAGACATTTCAATTGTTTTTGATAAAAAAATTCAATATTTGGTTTGACTAATTCTTTGAAAATAGTATTGGAATTTGATTATTCTTGCAAAATATAATTTAACATTTTCAAATCTCAAATTTATTAGAAAAAATAATTGTGAAGGATGTTACCTTATTTCTATTTATTTTCCAAATGTCTCCTTCTATGTCCCTTTCTTGAGCCCTCCTTCAACAACTGAATAATACCTACATGTGTTTTCAACTTATTTGTAATCAACATAACATCTTAAAATACAATTTATCTATTGCAAGGTGTTTGCCCTTGGTCTCCTTGTGCTATGTTGTGGAGTGCTCGGGTTTGTGACATGGCTTAACTACCTCCCATGGAGTCATTAACTCTGGCGATTGTATCAAGCATTAGCAGGTCGATCTTTTAGTGCAATGATAATTGTTTTGTGCAACAATTGGTATAAGACCTTGGGTCATGGATTCAAACCCCTAGCTTGCATTGGGGGGGATAGTTGCAAGGTGTGTGCATTTGGTCTCCTTGTGTTGTGCAATAGAGCACTTGAGAACTCATGACATGGCTTAATCACCTCATGTGGATTCATTAACTCTAGTGGTTGTATCAGGCATTAACAGGTCGATATTTTGGTGCAACAACAACAATTTGTCAAACATTATCCTTTTATGAGTGAGTTTCCCATCTTCATAGACAACTTCATCCATAGTTTAGCATATCATCCAATTTTTTCCACTTTTTTCAGCAAATATTCATACATTTTAGATGTGCTCTTGAACATTGTTTTTTTTAAATTCCACATTGATTCCCTCTTTAATTTTCTATGATGAGGGGAGACAAATTTTGAATCGTAAAGTTGTGATTGATACTATGTTTTGAAGAACTTGAAGAAAATAAGTGTATTATAATATCTTACATCTATTGAAATATTATTTTTACTAAAGATACTACATGGGAAGAAACTAAAGTTTTAGAGCATCCAAATTTTTATTGACCAAGGGCAAGCAATTTTTGAGAGGGGGGACTTGTAATTTACCATTTCAATTAAATTTCCTATTGGAGGGTCTTTTAGTTCATTTCCATATTTCTAGTGAGCTAACGTAAGAAATTAGAAAATATTTTATTTTTAATATTTATTTTGGTCTCACAATCATTCAGATTTTTCTAAGATTGAGATATTAAATATTAAATATCTATAATTTTATCTCAGGGGGAATTGAGATTATCAAGAGACCATGTGTAACTTCTCACAAATAATTTAACTTGATTCTATGTCCATGGAATAAATATTGTTATGACAATGTTTAAATAGGGAGTTAAAAACTATATTTAGTAGTAGTTAAGGAAGTGCAAATGTAGGAAATTAATATATTTTTATTCCCATGAACAAAGAATTATTGTTTGGATGCCAAGTTTGATACAAGTCATTTGTATATGGCTATATTTTTTATTATATTGATCATCTCTTGATTTCCATACAAAACTCTCTCAAATTTGTTTGAGCACTTGTTTTCATACAATTTATTTTGAGAATGAAAACCTACATAAGATTTTGATTTTCTTTCTAGGAATATAAGATGAAATAAATTTGGTTCAAAAGGGTAATCTCATCCAAAGATTGCATTGGAGATGATTGGAGCTATTTGTTGATTTCGATTACTTTTGATTGTAGGATTTGGATTTTTTTGGTGTGGTTTGATTTTTAATTTTATTGTTATGTTATTTATTTTATTGTGAATCATGTAAAATATATTTTTTATTGTTTTCAAGAGACTCCATATGCCTCTAAAGTTCATATTTGAGGAGATTATAGTATATAGTATAGTGCCAAAATTATCAAATTTAAAATTTATAGTAGTTTTCATATTTTGTATGGTTTTGGTTGAGATATTTTTCAATTTGTGTTGCATTTATTTTTGCTACTACATATGCTATTATTATATTTTTTTATGAGTTCTATACTTCAAAAAATACAAAAAATGAAATGGATTTATATCTATCTTTGTGTGGTTAGCATTGTTGAAATGAGGTTAACAATAGGTGGGTTATTTGAGAGTATTTTGTAATAGTTTTAATGATTTTGTAATTTGTAATTTATAGAGTTAAAATAATTTTTATTTTCTATGGTTTCAATACAAAAAAAAAAATTTCAATTAGAGGAAGACATTTCAATTGTTTTTGATAAAAAAATTCAATATTTGATTTGACTAATTCTTTGAAAATTGTATTGGAATTTGATTATTCTTACAAAATATAATTTAACATTTTCAAATCTCAAATTTATTAGAAAAAATAATTGTGAAGGATGTTACCTTATTTCTATTTATTTTCCAAATGTCTCCTTCTATGTCCCTTTCTTGAGCCCTCCTTCAACAACTAAATAATACCTACATGTGTTTACAACTTATTTGTAATCAACATAACATCTTAAAATACAATTTATCTATTGCAAGGTGTTTTCCCTTGGTCTCCTTGTGCTATGTTGTGCAGTGCTCGGGTTTGTGACATGGCGAAACTACCTCCCATGGATTCATTAACTCTGGCAATTGTATTGGGCATTAGTCGGTCAATCTTTTGGTGCAATGATAATCGTTTTGTGCAAAAATTGGTATCAGAGCTTGGGTCATGGATTCAAACCCCTAGCTTGCATTGGGGGGGATAGTTGCAAGGTGTGTGCCTTTGGTCTCCTTGTGTTGTGCAACAGAGCACTTGAGAACTCATGACATGGCTTAATCACCTCATGTGGATTCATTAACTCTAGTGGTTGTATCGGGCATTAACAGGTCAATCTTTTGGTGCAACGACAACCATTTGTGAAACATTATCCTTTTATGAGTGAGTTTCCCATCTTCATAGGCATCTTCATCCATAGTTTAGCATATCATCCAATTTTTTCCACTTTTTTCAGCAAATATTCATACATTTTAGACGTGCTCTTGAACATTGTTTTTTTTAAATTCCACATTGATTCCTTCTTTAATTTTCTATGATTGTTCTTTCACTGTTGAATTTCATAAAAAAATTTATATAATGATGAGAACCCTTTTTTTCCTTATGAAAAACTAGTAATAGATGTATTTCATGGTCTTTAAAGATCTTAGAACTTTCATTTCACCTTTTTATGAATATAGATTTAGAACAATGAATTTCTTTTGCAAACATTTCATATTATATTAAAGGATGATGTCCTTTAGTGGTTCAATCTATATGAAATTCATTTGTATATCTTTCTATAAGTTGATGTGTGTTATTGGATTATTTCTCTATTTCATATTAAAATTATTTCTAAAACCTTGAACCATCCATGTTATCTGGATATATTATAGTCTTTAATGTTGATGATGAAGTGTGTAACCCTCTGTAATAAGCTTGCAACTTCTTTTATTTCAACTTATGTAGGTTATCCCCCATGACTATCTATTAACTTCGATAAAGTAAATCAACTATGTTTATGAGTACTGAGGTTCTATAGAGACAAGAAAATGATACACCTCTTTTCAAGAGAAAAATAGTGGATGGACGCTATTCTTAATGTAGACATAACTCAATGATCAAACACAATTATTTTTTATTTTAAAAAAAAATAAGTCAAACAATCATAATTGTTCTATAAATCCTCCAAACTATTTATAACTTAATAGAGTTGTCTTTTTATCATTCTATGTATTAATCTTCCTAAAAAGACAAGTAGAGTAATTGTTTTTTCCTTAACACAAAGATAAATATTTTAAGCAAACTTTTACGAAAGATGTGTCATACAATTCCATTAGATACCTAATTGAACTTTACTATGGCGTATATGTTTGGAGGGTGCTATAAAACTTTCTCTTCATCTACAACAAGCACTAGCTCAAGAGTCAAGTATAGTAAAAAGAAGTGTGAAGAACTCTTTATGAAGAAACTTTTTTTCCTTAGCACAAAGATGAACATTTTAAACAAACTTTTAAGAAAGATGTGTCTCATACAAACTTTACTATGGGGGGGGCACTATAAAACTTTGTCTTCTTCTACAAGAAGCACTAGTTCAAGAGCCAAGAACACTAGAAAGAAGTGTGAAGAACTCTTTACGAAGAAACTTTTGGAAATACTAAAATAAATCTTGAATTTTCAATCACCTATGTTTTAGAACATAGTAGATTACCATTTATTTTCTGTCACCTTATTCTCACATGAAAGTTTTAAATAATCATCAATTTTTTAGTTTTTTTTTTTTTTTTCATTAATTGTTCTACCCTACGAATGATAAGAATGACCAATGATAATTAGGCGGTAGGCTTTTTATTTTAGTTTTTTTTTTTTTTAATTAACCGTTGTACTCTGCAAATGATAAGAATGACCAATGATAATTAGCCAGTAGGCTTTTATAAGTGGACTTGCAAGTCCACAAGTTCGCCCCAAACCTATCCCATGCTGTGAAACAGCTTAACAGTCGCCAGAAAACATTTATTCTCCTTTCCGATAAGGAAATCTACGCTACCATATCGACACATCCCTTACATCATTAAAAGATGCTGTTCCAGTAATAGAACAGTACTGTTGTGCAAGGGTATGACCACTGTGCTTGGTGACAATGGAGAAGAGAGCTCCAAAGGACTCCTACAATAACAGAAGACGTGACTGTGAAAGCTTCTGACGATGACAATAGGCTTGAAAGCTGGTCTTCCGTGTGTCATGTTGATTAGACTAAATTGGGTAATGGGTAATTCATAAATCCGCATGAATCTTGTTAGCGACAAGAGTAGGAGAGCTACTCTAAATTGGAGGAATCTTTCATGACGAGCGAGTCAGCCATGAAATAGAGGTGTTTGAAAGATGTTTTCTCAAAGTTCTTCACGAAATTCTGCAATCACTTTCTCAGTGTCGTGGGCGGCCAAACTAACACAACAAAAGAGAAAGACAGAGATATAAAAAGAGAGAAAACGAAAGATATTGAGTTCACGCTCTTATATCGAGAAATTTGAATGATTCTCATCAGTGGAGAATTGCGTTGGCCATGGAACTTCTAGAATATGTCAGATCGGGATAATACATGTTTAATCAAGGGCAGTTTCTTTAATACGTGGTGCTTCACACACTGGTTGTTAATGCCGGACATGACATCATAAGATGCCTTGAATAGAAAATTAGTTTGGCTTTTAATGGAGAGAGATGAGTTGAAAGAAGATGCCAATAATGGCTTGCAGAGGCAAAAGGAACTAATGCGACTGCGACTTGTGCAAACAAACTACTTTTTATGAAAGTAAGTTTGGTCGGTATGTGCAAACAAATAAAGTAGGTTTCTTTCTAATTGTATTTGTAATGTTTTGTTTCTCATGCCAACTTACTACATAAGATGCCTATTTATATGTTTACTATTTTTTGGAAGTTTATAAAAAAAAATTTTAATGTATTTTTATGGGGAAGGAAGCACAACCTTGATTAATTTAATGATTTAGTGTGAATCATATATCAACTAGAATAGATGTATTATAAGTGTATCTTTCTACAATCTTAGAAAAAATAATTAAATTATCATTTAGAGATATCAAGTTTCTGCAATTCATAATAATTAATTACATCAAATTCTTGGACTTGATTGCGTAAAAAAAATTTCATCAACATTTCGGATTACACTCTGTGATTCATTCTTCATCATTAGGATGAAAGCAAAGAGCTAAAGAAGAATGATGGATCATAGAGTGTGATCTGAAACGTTGATGAAGAAAAATTTACGCAATCAAATCCAGAAATTTGATGTAATTAATAAATTATCATTATAAATAATATAGCTTTGAGAAATGAATTGTAGTTGATAATTGAATTGAATGTAATATGTTGTTTGAAGAATGATAATGGATAAATATTGTGATTGTATTTGTTAGAAGTTGAATTGTTACTACTATAGAATTTAGGGTCCAACTCAAACAAAGATCTCATGTTATGTAAAATTTGTTAGAACATAATGTTATTAGGGGTCATATACTATTATAACATTTATATATTGTTCTAATATAAGGTTATAAAACCTTATGCTTATTATATGCTTTATAAATAATATGATATTTAATAATTAATGATCTGTTCAACTATTAGATTATTAATTATTTACAAATGGTTGTTTTGAATATATGTGACTAATAGCCCTTTAGATATTTCCCCTCCCTTCTACTATATATAAGAAGGTTCTATCCCATTAAGACGTGTGTGATAATTTAGAGATTCATATTGAATTATATCACTATATGCATGAGGTATTATTGGTCATGTGGAAGTAAGTAGAAGTGTTCCCTAGATTTAGTTTATGTTTTAATAAACCATTTTGTAAGTATTTTACAATGAAATGATGTTTTATGGTATTTTTTTCTAGAAGGGTTTTCTCCATGTATATGTTGTGTAATGTGTTAAATCTATGCTTGTATAATTCTCATCTCATTTATTTTTTATTTTATTTATAATGATTAGTAACCTAAAATCCTACATTATTAAAAAAAAAAAAATTCTTTCTAAATCACTTACACAACTATGTAAGGGCATGTGCACCAAGAAGGGGGACCAAAAAGTGTCCACCCCATTTTTTGGTTCTATAAAAGAGAAAAGTGAGCATTTTATAATGAAACATGCTTGAGTTGTAGGTTGGTAGTGACCGAGCCTAGGCTCGATCATTACCAAGCCATAGCGCACTCACATTATTGTTTGCTTTGGAAATTTCTCTTTATCATTCTCTTTAGGTCAAACTATATACATATGGACATTTATATATGGAAATTTATATATGGATATTTATATAAGGACATTTACTTTCTTATAATTAGGCGGGTGCAAGAAGTTGGGGGACCAAAATGTGGCCAATTTTTTTTTTTTAAATTGAAAGGTTATAATGCGAATGCATTATAACATGCTCACATTATGGCTTGGTGTGACCGAGCCTAAGTCTCAATCACATCAATCCAAAAAATGCACAAATCAAATTCATTTCATTTCACTGTCATATTTTCTTAGCCTATGGCCAACAAACCTTGTCATTGCATGCTCACATTTTAGAGAGGTCAAATCACACAATTGCTTCATCGAATCTTTGCAATTTCTTCACCAGGATGTTGTTATGTCAATAGGGAGGTCGAATGAGTAAGCATTGTTTTTTTCTTTTGTAAATTTATTGTTAAATAGGTAAATTTAGATTGTTTTTGATGTTCATTTCTTTAATTTATAGGAGTTGAAAATCAACCTGAAATTCCTCCTCAAAATCCTTCTCCTTTTGAACAAGCACATGAAAAAAATCTTGAACAACCATAGCAACAAACTCCTCCATCAATTCCTCAACATTCTCCTGGAACTCAACAAAATTTAATGGAAGAAATCGAAAACAACAAGAAACAAATTGAGGAGTTAATCATGAGGTTGAACGATCTTATAAGTTCAACCTTGGAAATAACCACACTTGCAAATTCACTTCAAAACATGTTAACACATGTACAGATGCAATTAGCAACTAATTAAGTGGCTGGGGGGATAAGAGGCAGGAGTGTAGGAATTTTTATGCAGATAAATTATCATACAAAGAAGTAAAATATGAAAAAAATACAAAACATGATTTGTGCTCACTATTCACTAACCCATGTACAAATCAAACTCTTGACCTTAATAGCAAGAGGTTTCATATCCATTGGTACAACCACCAAGGGATAAGGAATAAATTTTGGAAGAGGTGGTGTATGGTTTTTGACCATCCACCATGCAACAATAACGAGGTCCCCCAATATTTCTTGAGACTTTACTATGAGTTTGTTCTCAACAAAATCCCCAACTATTTTGATATGTGGGACTTTCAAGAGAGGTGGTGGATTGGCACATGATAGATTAGGTGTAGGGTCAGTGCAAGATTATGGGGGTCCAAACTAGGCCTCTAAGTGGCGATGAAAATTTAGAAAAATAGAGTTAGGAAACTTGACATAAAAATTTGAATAGGTTATTAACATAATTTAAAAAATTTATGTAAGAACAAAAGTTGTAGCAAATTGAATGTAGTTTCTAGGCTATTAGTCCTTTTTTGGAAAAAATCTTTTTTACGAAAATTTTAATTTTCAATGTAGTGGTACTAACTTTTTAGGAAAAAGATAAGAAGCAAGTGTATGTCTGACCATCCTAAGTACAAGAAAAATAAATATTTTTTTCAAAATCTTTCAATATATGTAGAGGACACATGCCCGGATGTGTCAAAAAAAATTTGTAATTTTTTTCCATGTAAATATTTAGTTATGATTTTTTTATTAGAACATTTCAAAATTATTAAAATGTGTGTCTAACCACCATAACTTGGTCAAAACTTTATGAAATTCAACTTTTTTTATCCTATAGTATGTGAAACATAGAATGTGACACATCTTATAGCTTTGAAAAATGTTAAGTAGTTTGAAAGTTATAAATTTTTTCAATCAACCTATCAATTAGGACTTTAGTCGTAATGTATGTAGAAAATAAATAATTATTATTTATTGAATTCAAAATTAGGCATAACTTATACTGGTGGAACGCTGACAATTTTTTCTATAAAACCTTTTCGTTTCATGAAATTCGGATTAAAAAAAAGTCATTAGCCACAAGGGAGAACTTCAGAAAACTAAGGAAATTTTGTAAACACGTCTTTTTAGTTGACTTTCCAAGTTTGGCACTCCCAAGCCAAAAACCAAGGCAAACCTGAGGGAAATCCCAAGGCTGCAAATTTTGTCAAAA
>VDFB02016960.1:0-29730 GCA_007258455.2 Sequoia sempervirens | reverse complement strand
TCATGTCCCTTTGATGTGCCAATGACGTTAATAACAACAATGAATGGGTGTGAGGAATTCACATCGAAGGGAGGCTTTTGTATCGACAAGATGACACTTGATGTCCCTTCGATGCCCTAACGAATTGTAGACATCTGACAAGCGGTCGAGGAGACTCCGAGTTATCAATAGGATGGTGTTCAAAGTCCCTTTGCCGAAGCGATAAGGCATATGTCGGGGAGACCGACATGTTTCGGCAGGACGCTATGAGGAGTCCCTTTGATAGGCCGATAAAGCGATGACGACAATTTGATAATGCTCCTTTGGCGAGACCTAGTCATTTCAAGGAGAGTGGTTTTAATGTCCCATTGATACTGTGATGGCAGGAAAGATGGATGGAGACGTGAGTTGGTTAAAGGCGATGGATGAACAAGTTGGTTGGCAACACATGGCACGATATTACTCGTTGATTCCACATCATTGTTGTAGATCAATGGGGTAATTAGCCAAATTAAATCAAACATAAAGCCAATCGTTGAAGTTACTGATAACGATTTAACCGCCTACAAGATCTTGATGATCATTGGATGACGAGGTGGTACTACAACAACATGGGAGGAAAATAATGTTGAGAGGCTAAGCCGACATGAAAGAGGAGTATAGTATATAGAGAACACATAGAGAGAAGGTGGGGGTAGCATGTTGGTTAGGAGATTGTAGAGTAGAATTTGAAGGTTCCGATTTGCATATTCGGTTGATGCTTTTGTAATAAGAAAATCCCATGTAATGCTATAATATTTTTCCATTTCAGTATTAATAAAATATCTTTGTTCTTCCTACATTTTGTCATATAAACTTGTGTAGTTGCAGTGAGTTTTAATATGTAAGGGGAGTACCCTTCATCAAGTGGTATCAGAGTAGGTTGTCTTGAGTTTATAAACTGAGCACCGAACATGAGGCAGTTTGTAGCAGGACCTGTGAGTGTGGGTTGAGATCAAGATGCCTCCTAGAGTTGCCCAACATGGTAGAGGTAGAGGCAAAGGTGGTGGAGGAAGAGACCCACCTAGAGATTAAATTAGAGCCCTCATAAGACAATTAGAAACCTTGCAGAAAGAGGTTCACAAGAGGGAAGTGCATTGACAAAGAGATGATAGTGAAGACGAAATTGAAGAGGAAATGGAAGAAGAACAGGATCAAATGGATCCTGGAGAATTGAGATTGTTGAGAGCAATATCTAGTCTTGGAAAGAAACCTAAAATGGAGGTTTCAATTTTCTGTGGAAGTTTGAATCCTAAAGAGTTGATAGATTAGATCAACGATATGGAGGAATTTTTTGAGTTCGAGGAGATTGAAGTCCCTCACCGAGTATGGTATGCAAAGACAAAGTTAAAACTTTATGCAAGAATATGGTGGAAATAGATCCAACTTGAAAGAGACAGACAAGGGAAAGCAAAGATTTCCAAATGGGATAGAATGGTGGAAAAACTGAAGAAGCAATTTATTCTAGTTGATTATGAGTTGGAGCTGCTCAAGAAGATGCAGAGCTTGAGAAAAGGAATGAGGACGGTGAAAGAATACACGAAAGAATTTCACAAGGTCTTGATTCAAATGGGACATTCTAAGGAAAATAAGGAGAAAGTTGCATGTTATATTAACGAGCTGAAGTGTAGCATACAGGAAGAATTGGCACTGGTAAGAATGACCACCATTGAGGATGCTTATCAATTTTCCTTAAAAGTTGAATTATGACTGAACAAAAGATTTGAAAGCAAACAAAGAGGTGGAGGTCATGGTGGAAGGGTTGGTAAATGGCCATATGGAGGCCAAAGTGGAGATCAAAAGAAAGGAAAAGGATCCAGTACCAGTCAAGATCAAAAAAGAGATGACTCATATCAACCTCGTGATTAGAATAGTGGAGACCGAAGAGGCAACGAAAGATCTGGATGAGGACTAGGAAGAGGAGGTTTATGTGGAACCTGTTTACAATACAAAGAAGGAGATAGGGCTTATGATTGTCCTCAACATCAAGGGAAGGCCAACAAAAGACCTAAAGGTAATGCTCAGGTTGCTCAAGTGGGTGAAGACATGCAATCCTCAAATTCTAAAGATGTTGAAAGGGGCGATTCCCTTATTGTTAGAAGAGCTTTGTTGAATAAGGAGAAGGAACTAGACCAAATAAAGAACATGTTTCACACTCGATGTAAGTGTGAAGGTAAGGTTTGTAATGTTATCATTGATGTAGGTAGTACAAAAAATCTTGTGTCAGAGGAAATGGTCACTAAGTTACAGTTGGAAAGGAGAAGGCATCCACGTCCATATCGGATTGCATGGTTGTAAAAGGAGCAAAGGGCTTTGGTTAATGAGCAATGTCTGACAAAGTTTAAGATTGGTAACTATAAGGATGAGGTTTTGTGTGATATGATACCTATGGATGTTTGTCACGTGTTGTTAGGCTGACCATGACAATTTGATTAGGGAACGGTGCATCATGGGCATGCTAACACTTATTCATTAAAAAAGGATGGTGTTTGACATAAGCTAAAACCTCTGAAGGAGATAGAGGAAAACGTATGTAGTAATGCGAGAATTTTCTTAGTTGATGGAAGAAAATACCTAGAAGGTATGAGACATGAGCATATGTGTTTTGCATTAATCCCTAGATTTGATAAAGAAGGTGATAGAGATGTACCTGTAGAAGTTTCAAATTTGTTGAAAGAGTTTTAGGGTATTGTTTCTAATAATGTACTTGAAGGTTTTCCTCCAGTAAGGAAGATTTTTCATCGAATGGTTTTGATTCTTGGAGCTAGTTTTCCAAATAAGGTAGCCCGTCGAATGACTCCAACATAAAATGAAGAATTGAACATACAAGTGCAAGAACTGTTGTGAAAAGGATTGATCAGGAAGAGTTTGAGTCCATGTGCAGTACCAACAATATTAGCACCTAAGAAGGATGGAGAATGGTGGATGTGTACAAATTCCAAATCCATCAACAAGATTACTAGCAAGTATAGGTTTCCCTTGCCAAGGATGGATGACATCATGGATTGTTTGAGTGGAGCTGAGTACTTCATGAAGATAGATCTAAAGAGTGGTTACAACCATATCCAAATTAGAGAAGGAGATGAATGGAAGACAACCTTCAAAACCAAAGAAGGTTTGTATGAGTGGTTAGCCATGATTTTTGGGCTAACCAATGCACTGAAAACATTCATGCGACTCATGAATGAGGTACTGAAAGAATTTTTAGGAAGGTTTGTTATTGTTTACATAGATGATATTTTGATTTTCATTAAGAAATTGGATGAGCATCTGATGCATATCAAAAAAAAATTGAGAAGCTAAGGGAAGAAAAGTTGTTAATCAATTTGAAGAAGTGCATATTTGTGAAACGCAAGTTGGTATACCTAGGATTTGTGATCTCAGTAGAGGTTCTTAAGACAGATCCAAAGAAGGTGAGAGATATTGTTGAATGACCTACACTAAGGAGTACTATAGAGCTAGGAGATTTTCATGGTCTAGCAAGTTTTTATTGGAAGTTTATCAAAGGTTTCAGTAGTATTTGTGCACCCCTGACATAAATAATTAGAGGGGATAGAAAAGAGTTTAAGTGGAGTACAAGAGAAGCAAAGAGTTTTATTTTTTGAAGAAGAGAGTTACAGAGCAACCTATTTTGGCACTTTCATATTTTAATAGAGTATTTCAGGTAGACTGTGATGCTAGTGGTAGCACTATTGGAGTTATTTAAGTCAAGAAGGTAAACCTGTTGCCTACTTTAGTGAAAAGTTGAATGATGCAAAGAAGAAATATTTTGTTTATGATCAGGAGTTATACGCTATAATTCAGGCTTTGAAGAAATGGAGACATTACTTATTTCCAAAGGAGTTTGTTTTATTTACTGATCATCAAGATTTACAATATTTAAATAGTCAAGGAAATTTTAATCAAAGGCATTTGAAATGGGTTGAATTTTTGCAAAGTTACACATTTTTTTTGAAGCATAGAAGTGGAAGATCGAACAAAGGTATAGACGCCTTGAGCAGGAGGCAGAACTTGTTAATAGAAATGCAAATTGAAGTTGTTGGGTTCAATAAACTCAAGAGCTTGTATCCTAAAGATCTTGATTTCGTTGAGGCTTGGAGAGCTTATGTAGAGCCTATCACTTTGGATAGGATGAGATGGTTGGATTTTACAATCCATAATGGTATGTTGTTTCAAGGGAATCAGTTGTGCATTCCAAGGAGTTTCATGAGGGAGAACTTGATCAAGGAGAAACATAGTGGTAGATTAACTAGACATTTCAATCATGATAAGACATTTGCTATTGTGAGTGAGCATTACTATTGATCATAGTTGCAAAAGGATGTGAATAAATTTGTGCAGGGTTGCAAAGTATGTCAAATGGTGAAAGGAACAAGTCAGAATACTAGATTATATCAGCCATTACCTATATCGGAGAAGCCATGGGAGGACATCAACATGGATTTTGTTCTTGGATTTCCAAGGACACAACGAGGTCATGACTCCATATTTATGGTGGTAGAAATATTTTCAAAGATGGCACACTTCATCTCATGTCATAAGACTAGTGATGTTGTTCATATTGCAAAATTATTTTTTCAAAGAGGTGGTAAGACTACATGGTCTACCCAAGAGCATAGTTTCAGACCAAGACACCAAATTTGTAGGGTATTTCTGGAGGACATTGTGGAAGAAGTTGAAGACTGATTTGAAGTTTAGTTCAGCACATTATCCACAGAAAAATGGACAAACGAAGGTGGCGAATAGGAGTTTGGGTAACTTGCAGAGATGTGATAGGTTGTCGTTAGGTCCCATTACTTTAGAATATAATATTCAATTTGTCAACTGGGTAGTGTTCAAGGTAGTTTGCAATAGAAGAGGTCTGCAGTATCTCCCTCAGGTTTTCTAACTTTTAAGAATAACTTAAGATTAATTCTAACTTCAAACTGTTTAACTATCAAACTGTAAAGTAATATATTCCTAAGAAAACATAAAATGCTTGAACTGTAATCATAAGTATACTAATTTAAAAAGCATAATAACTAAATTAAAAAGCATAGAAACAACTAAACTAAGAAGCTGAAAATTTATAAGAGTAGAAAAACTTATAGCAATCCAGAAAACATTTCCTTAACAGTATAAATTTTAACAGTAAATAACAAAGACTACGAAAGTGAAAAGATAACAAATACTTCAGAGCTAAAATTTCATAACAATAAATTTAAATAACTCTCTACAAAATAACAATATAATAAAAGAGAACACTTATCTACTCCCGTCGAGTGGCTAGCTCATGGGACAACACATTCATTCTCAGCTCACATTCACAGCTATTTCAAGAACACTTCTATCAATCATAGTTATCATCCATAACTCATAACTCAAAATTTTAGATAACAATCTCTTTATTCATAAACCTTGGAAACATTCTGACAGTATAACATTACTTTTCACTATGTATATCTTACTTCCAGAGACTGTATCTTTTATAGAGAAACTGTAACTACATGTTATATTTCAGATGGTATGGATAACCATTAAAAAATATCTAAACAAATCTACGTATAACTTTAATCCTATTGCACAACATTTAAGAGGCTCAAGTCGAGCCATAAAGTCTTTAATTTAAAAGATAACAGAAATAACAACTTTAAGAACAACAACATCTTCGGTCCATCACCCTGAAGTTCTAAAGCATATTTCTAGCATATATCTCTAACTGTTCTGGAGCACGTGCCAGCTGGATGCTTCAATCTGTATCTTTGATTGACCGATTATTATCTACAAAACACTTAAAACAACCCATTAAATCTGTATTGGTAAATTACTTTAAGAAATCAAAAGAAATAAAGTTTATACAAGTTCTTACTAAAATTAAGAAATTATTTCTCCTAAAATTTAATTAATTGGCAGAGGATAGAGATTTGTATGTATGAACTAGGTCTTTATGGTATTATCATGATGATGTTATTTTTACCTCATCATTTACTCCCCTTCCTAGTTCTTGGAAGGTCCTCCTGTCCCCTGATTATAAGTCTGCCCTCTACTCCCTTCTTCATATTTTGCACTGATATCATACAAATATTTTGCTGTGACATCAAAGTTTATAGGGGAATTGTGGAAGCCTCCATGAAAAGCAATTCCCCGTTTCCATTCATTGAAAATTTTGTCATCCTGATCTGTATTAATATGAAAAGCAGGGGCTGGATATAGCAGTAAAGGAGGTCTATACCTCATTCCTATGCATTTTGTTCTGAGATCTCCTAAAATTTTGGCCAAGGCATCTGCTCTTCTGAAGGACCATCTAAGACCAAGAGGAGAGATCACTTCTCTTTTCTTTAGATATATAGGCAATGGAGTGTATCTCTCTTCACATGCATGTCAAGCCTTGCCAACCAGTTTTTGCCCCTATTCTATGAAATGATTATAGCAAACTCGAAGGTTGTCATCATACCTTTCTTTCATTTTCTCATGTAGCAAAAGAGCTACACATGTATTTTTAAAAGCTATTGGTCTACTATTTGGAGATCTCATTTGAAGTCCTATACTTTTCTCTACTTGAACATATTCTTTATTACATTCTTGCCAATGAATTTGATTCCGCATAGTAGACAATAGAGATCTTAATTGTACTTCCCCCACAAAAAGATTAACAAAGAAATCAATATGCCTCTCTAACAAAAGATCATGGGTAGAGAATTCACAGAGCATATCTTGCTCTTCAAACTTTGAGTCTACAAATACTTTAACAAATTCTTTATCATTATGTCCATAAGGCTGATCATTGTAAATTCTAAGCAATTTCCATCTAAAACATTGTTCATTCAAAAACATGGAATACAATCTGGATGGTCTTCTACAGGATAAAATAAATTCAACTATTTGACATGCATCTTGTTTCCCCTTATAAGCTTTATGAAATGCTTCTCTTAATAACACCATTTCCATTTTCAATTTTTTATCTCAACCTGTGCATTTATGAGGAAATAGCACCGTTCCATCCATTTCATTAATAATGGAGGAATCTGAATTTGGAACCATTTAGTTACCGTTGGCTCAGTTTAAACTTCTCTAGATTCCATCTTTGGTTTACTTGTGCTTTCCTGCAAGTCCTACTCTAATTCTACAATCTTACTAAGAGAAGTATTTAATTCTTCTTTCTGTCTTTTCTTTTCTTCTTCAAAGGCTGAAAACATGAGCCTAAAATTTCCTTTTAAATTCTAAAATTCTTTATTTAATCCATCCCTGCGTATCCTATTTTCCTTATCACAATTCTGAATTTGTATTTGCAACTCACTAATAGATGTATCTTTTCCCTGTATTTCCAACTTTAAATCCTGAATTTCTTGATTCCTTTCATTTATTACAATCTTATACACCATTATTTCCTCTTGTTGTAATTTCACCTTTTCCTTATTTTCATGCAACTGATTTCTTAACTCTTCCATCTCTAATTTCATTTTTTCCAATTCTATGTTAATATTTTTTGTTTCAACAATTTTAATAGCTTTATTAATAACTGGAGACAATTTCCCTAACATACTGTCATCAATCTCCATAGGAAGTGGAGATTGTCCCCTTTCTATTTCCTGGTTTTCTTGTTCTACAACTTCTTTAGACACCAAGTGACAATTTACTTCTTCAAAAGATATTTCTTTTTCTAAGGATTGGTGAATTGACTTATCAGTTTCCAAATTTCTCTTTTGATTTTTAGCTTTTGACCTATTCTCTTTACTTTGTGTTGGGGTTTCTGCAGATCCAGAGGATAATCTTTTACTCCTCCTTAAAGGAGGAGTATCCTGATAATTTAAAATAGTTGGATCATTAAGAAGAATAGTTCTTCTTCTCCTCTTCTTAACAGGGTGACTATCCACATTTGGACTCATTATCTCTACATCTTCTATCTGGGGCCGCAGTTTCAAACTCATCATTTCTAAATTCTAGCACTTCCTCACCAATTATGGTGGGAATTTGGGGTTCAGGAGCCTTAGGGTCTTCGGGGGAAGTTGCTCTCGAAGGTGAAGCAACTTGTTTTGAAGATTCTCCTAATTTTATCTTCCTTCCTGATGTAGGCATACCAAAATTCCCCAAAAATTTTTCCCATTTGCTTTTAGGTTTCTTACGGAAATGATATTTATAAATCAATTGAATTAACCCATGGTGTTTTAATGGCCCCGAACTGGTTTTGTATCTCTCTATTGAAGAATTAATAGAATCATTCAAGAAATGAGGCAAATTAACCCTTAGAGCAGGGTTTTCCTTCCCATGCCGCAAATGTGTTAATATGCGGAATGTTGGTCCTACCACAGTGGATGATTCTAGCACCTACTACAGAAAAGGAAGAGATTGAAGAAATTTTGGATAGTCGTGTGGGTAGAATCATAAGGAATAGGAAATATAGTGAGTACCTGGTGAAGTGGAAAGGAAGGCCCATTGAAGATTCAACATGGTTTTCTAAGTCAGAGGTTAGCCGTCTTGGTTTTCCTCTAACTCCTAAAGAGTGACATGGTCACTTTTTAAATTACCCCGAGTGTCTGATGCAAGAGCATTCAAGGCATAAGAGCAATCTTGCATCAATTTGTGATTATTTTCTCTCAATAAGGGCTAATCAACTTAAGTTTTCCAAGCATGCATAGTCGAGCTTTACACCTTGCATTTACACCTTGACTTCATCCGACATTTTATGCTTCAATGGACTAGCTCATCAGTGTGACAAGGAGACTTCGATGGGACCTTATCTCATGTCCCTTCGATATGCTAATGGCGTTAACACCAATAGTGAATGGGCACGAGGAATTCACATCAAAGGGAGGATTTCATATCAATAGGATGATACTCGATGTCCCTTTGATGCCCCGATGAACTGTAGACATCCAACAAGCGGTCGAGGAGACTCTGAGTTATTAGTAGGACGGCATTTGAAGTCCCTTTGACAAAGCGATAAGGCATATGTCAAGGAGACCAACATGTTTTGACGGGATGTTATGAGAAGTACCTTTGATAGGCTGATAAAGCAATGATGACATTTCAATAATGCTTCTTTGGCAAGACTTGGTCATTTCAGGGAGAGTGGTTTTAGTGTCCCCTCGATACTATGATGGCGAGAAAGGTGGATGAAGACATGAGTCGGTCAAAGGCGATGGAAAAATGAGTTGGTTGGTGACACATGGAACGATATTACTTGTTGATTCCACATCATTGTTGTGGATCAATGCCGTCATTAACCAAATGAAATCAAACTTGAAGCTGATGGTTGAAGTTACTAATAACTATGTAATTGCCTGCAAGATCTCAATGATCATTGGACGACGGGGTGGTTGAGAGGCTAAGCCAACATGAAAGAGGATTATAATATATATAGAATATATAGAGAGAAGGTGGGGGTGGCATGTTGGTCAGGATATTGTAGGGTAGAATTTGAAGGCTTTGATCTACATATTTGGTTGCTGCTTTTGTAATAAGAAAATCCCATGTAATGATGTAATACTTTTCCATTTTAGTATTAATAAAATATTTTTGTTCTTCCTACATTTTTGTCGTGCAAACTTGTGTAGTTGTGGTGAGTTTTAATCTGTAAGGGGAGTACCCTTCATCAACCTTACCAGACCTTCAACCAAAAGAATAAATAGACAAGGAGAGAGAGGATCCCCCTGACGAAGACCTCTAGAAGCTCCAAATAAAAAAGACGTTTCCCTGTTAACCAAAACCGAGAAAGAGGTGGTCAAAACATAACTCATAACCCACTCAACCCATTCATTGGAAAAACTAAAATCAATAACACTTTTCGCAAGAAGGACCACTTAACTCTATCATAAGCCTTTTCCATATCAAGTTTGATGAACATAGCCTTTTCTTTTGAGGTCTACATAGAGTGAATAGTTCAATAGCAATAACAACACCATCTAGGATTTTCCTATCTTCCATAAAGCCTCCTTATTCCTTTGAGACAAGCAAGCTTATCCACCACTTCAGACTCTCAACAATCAATTTAGACCAAATATTATATACCATATTACAAAGAGAAATGGGTCGAAACATACTCAACCTATCAACACCATCACATTTAGGGATGAGCGCAAGGAAAGTGGAATTCATAGCCCTCAACATCTACTTGTTCCTATGAGATTCATGCACTACCTCAAGAAAATCCATTTATAATGTCCCAAAATTCTTGAAAAATTCAATTGGAAAGCCATTAAGATCGGGAGATTTCCCCTTCTTCATTTGAAAAACAATGGCCTCTAACTCCTCCAAAGAAATGCAACATAGGAGATTCTCATTCATTTCCTTTGAAACCAAAGAAGGGATACAAGAAATAATATGATTTTCTTCCACCTGCACATCTAGAGAATCCTCCCTAAACAAGGAGGAAAAGTATAGAGAAGCCTCTCTAGAAATATCTCCCAAAGAGGACACATGCTCACCCCTGACATTCACAAGAAAAGGGATAGAGTTTCCATGTCTTATGAATTTCACTAAATTGAAGAAAAATGTGGTGCTTTTTTCCCCCTCCTACAACCAATCAACCCACACCTTATGTTTCCAATAGATCTCCTCCCAAAACTCACACTCCTTTGGGGCTTTCAAAGCCCAACCCTCCTCTAAAAGGCTAGACTCTCTGATCACTCAAGTAATAACATCCAAACGTGTCTGAGTGGGACTCTTAGCCCATAAGATGTTACCAAAATGTTTCCTATTCCACCTTTTGAGCTAGTATTTCACATACTAGAGTTTCCTAACAAAAGAAAACATTGCGATGTCAAAAGAAGGTCTGACACAGTGCCACTATTCAGCCATGAGCTCCTGCAGAGAGGGGTCCCACAACCACATAAGTTGAAACTTGAAAGAGGAAGAGCAAGCAACCTGAGCCAATGAAGCTTAAAGCTTGATTTGCCAATTATCAGAACCCCTCCAATCTAGAATCTCAGCTAGTAGACCAAGACCCACCAACCCAGAAGCAAGAGACCAGGAACCTGTCAAGCCTCTCAATAATACATTCCTCCCCTAATCTTCTATTGTTCCATGTAAACTAACCATGACTAGGCTTGATATCCAAAAGGTTTAAGGTAGAAATATTATCCCAAAGAAGAAAAACAAAAGGCTCCAGTCTTGGAACACCTCCCCTCTTTTTGCCTAGATTGGTAATAACATTAAAATCACGAACTATAATCCATGGAAAAAGAGGAGTTGTACTTTGAATGAATTGAATATGGGACCAAAGGAATTGCTTACTAGGAAAATCTGTAGGACCATAAATATTGGAAAGAAGAATAGTTTCTCCAGTTTCCAAGCTTAAGGCAACTATCGAAATAGAAAACTTATAGGACATCCACCAAAGAGGGAAAAACTTCAAAGGATTCTATAAAAATTCCAAACCCCCAACACTACCTTAGGCACCAATGCGCTGGCATTAACCATTCCCAAAAAGTTTAGGCACCACACCACACATATTCTCAACTGAAAGCTTAGTTTTCTAGATGAAGAGAACATCAAAAGAATGCTTACAAACCAAATCCCAAACAACTTTTTGTCGAGGGCCACTGTTTAAGCCCCTTACATTCCATGAGAGTATGATCATTTCTAGGAAAGGGAAAAATGGGAGTCAAGAGTTTTAATAGAACCCAACTCCACCAAAGTTTCCCCCAGCATCTTGATTTTCTCCAAATCCTTCTTTCTTCCAACTTTGGAAGGTTTCTCCAAAACCCCTTGGGAATTTTTAGATGAATCCCTAAAGGAGGGGAAGCCCTATTACCTTATCTGCACCAGCCACTGTCTACTCCATAGGAGGAGAAAGCTCAACCTTAATCTTATCTAAAGCATTAGGAGCCACAAGAATCCCTAAATCTAAAAGGCTTTGATCTGTATCCATTTGAGCAAGAGACAACCCACCTTCCAGAATGCACTGCACATCAACAAGAGGAGGACCCTCCTAAACTACCCCTAAACCACCCGAATCTAAGGCCATCATACCAGGGTTCACCTCCTGCTGGCTAAAGTCATCCAACACATCAAAGTGATTGAAAGTTTCCCCTTCCTGTCTCTCCTTGAAATTTCTTTTCATTCTATGGTTTTTGTTGCGGGTCTTAGCAGGAATAGAACCCTCCTTATCAGTCCTCGCACCCAAAATAGGGGCCTTACCATTGTCCTCCTTAGTAGGATTACCAGGTTATGGAGAAGGATGAGTCTTAGAAGAATGAAACTTTAGACATCTTCGTTGCAAATGGCCATATTCATGACACAACTGACAATAGAAAGGAAGAGTTTCATAGTCTAGCTGCTACACTTAAGAAGATAAGCCCACCTAAATTTCTAAAGAATTTGGAAGAGGGTTGCTCAAATCTATTTCCACATAGATGTGAGCAAAGGTCATAACCCTTCAATCTTGTGTTTGTTGTGAAGGACCCACTGATTTTCCCAACAACAATGCAACCATGTGCAAGATATCATTTCTCCAATATTCCACCGAAAACTAAGGAAGATGCACCCACACTAAAACTTGATTCAGGAGTTCCTCCAAAGGATTAAATCCATTATGTCATGGATTCAGAAATAGAGCAATCTTATTGTGAAAATATGGACCTCCTTCAAAAACCCATGTCGATCAACCATGTAATTAAAAACAACCATAAAAATTTGTTAGCCAACAACATCACCTCTATTTCACCTTTGGGGTTCCAAGTCCTAACCCACAAGTCCAAGAACAGGAGCGAGACTCACATCCAAATGAATTTGTAGATCAAAGAATGATTTTTGAAGTATTCAACATCCTCAATAATAGGTTTCGGTTGAATCACCAGAATAGGCCTATCCGGGCACTGCTCTAAACACCCATTGATTTTTGGGATGTGAGGGCCCCCAAACAGAGTCAACCCATCAATCCCCACATCATTAAATGAAAACTTATTCTCAGTACCATGCTTGGATGAAGAAAAAGAGCTCACATGCAAGGAGGCTTAAAAATACATATTATGATTGATGCTAAATGCCTCACCTAAGGCCATGAACAAAATAAATCGGTAGATAGAGACCCCCTTCAATCCCCTCAAACCCCAACACCCAACATCAAACAAAAAATAAGAAGGAAGAAATGAATGAGAACAAGTAATAAACCCTCCCACAAGCTTTCACACCCCTCCTCATGCTTGATTCCACATGCCAAAGCTCAATCTATAGTAGAAACGAACATGCAAAAGAGGATTGGGGATGTGTAGACCGTGACCTGTATAGGATGTGGGTCTACAAAAGAGCCCCACACATGCACACCATCTCAGTTCTGTCAACTTACACAATTTAAATTAATTAATTATCAATTGATTATCCTAATTACTCCAACAACCAAAAATATAAAATTGGACTTGATCCTAGTGCATGTAAATGTCAAATGTGGCCACAAAATTGAAGTATAATTTTTTGATAGAATGAGACAAATCTAATTACACCCCTACAAACCTCACAAAATTATACCCCAAATCAAAAATCTCAAAAAAAGGAGCCCAATTGATTAAGCACAAAGCATTTGAAGTTTGACTACCAAAACTAAAATGTAAATGGTGAAGGGGGCTGCATTGGGGAAGGCAACTGCTACATCAATAATTAAAGTAAACAAAACATACCTTTTGTAGCATCATAAATTATCACCCTTAACAATTTCACACTATGTTTGTCTCCCCCTTAAGTTTGTGAGCCTAATTATGTTTATTATTTACCCATTTTATTGTCGTCTTAAAAAAATCAAGTTAATTTTGGGAATTTAATTTAATTACTTATTTCATGAGCACTCAAAAATAAAAATAGGTCTTGAAAAGGGTGCTCTTTCCCTTGTCTACCCTATTTTGGCCCAAAATTTAAGTTTTTATTGTTCATATTAATATTTTTGCAAATTTAAATTCATTTTTTAGTCTTTCAAAAGGATTATTGCAAGAAATGTTGAAATACATATAAATATAAGTTTTTTCACCATTTGAACACCTAAGCACACCTAAGCAATCTAAGAAATTTGAATAGCAATTGAACATCCTAAAAGGCAATTCAAGAGCACAATAAGTAGCATTTTGATAACTTTTTGATCAATCAAGATCATGTTTACAATGCATCATCAAATCCATGTTCATGCATAAGTAAGATTATTTCATGTTTTATGTTTGTTATCATTGTGAGTATTAACATTTGTAGGATCTTCAATCAACTGTCAAGTTCTCCTTGTATGAGATGGGCCTAATGACTTTGGCCCATAAAGGAATGTAGATTTGAATGGTAAGTTGTAGCATTGTGATTTATCATTTTTTTAATCCATTGTCCTCTGCTCAACATAGGGTAAGCACTCTTTTACTCAACATCATCATAGTCGTTGTGGAAGTGGAAACACCAAAATAGGGTTTGACTTAAGCAAGCCCCTATATGGCACAACCCTTCCTCTCTTCTATTTCTTGAAGGTTGCAAATCTAAAGTAGAATTGGAGAGTATTGAAGACTTCAAATCAAGATCAAGCATACAAATACCTCCTTTCATCAAATTATGGCAACATAAATTATTTATTGACTAATGAAGTTATGAAGATGATTATAATAAAAATCACCTACACACTATGATGCTCCTATGTAGGTCCTAAAACTTAGAAAATCCTAATTTTTAGACAAGGGATCCCTCTTCCTTGTCCAACTAGTTTGACTCCAAATTTTGATGTCAAGTTCCTCAGTTCCTGCTCTATGCTTTCCTATTTCATGTTTTTGTTCATCAATTATATATTTTTCTAAATTAGTGATAGTTTGTTATACTTGCACAATTGACCTAGTTTGTAATCATCAAATCACACAAATTATACACCACATCAATCCATCACTCACACACACAAAAGGGGACCAAAACCTTGATCAGTCATTCTAGCTATTGCTTAAGGACAGTAACCAAGTGATCTCTTTTGATCATTTTGCATTCCCCAAATATTAAAGTGTTGAAAAGTGTGATTTAGGCTAGTATTATCCCTGGATCCATTTTTCAACATCACATCTCTCATAGAATATTCCCTACTATCATGAATTCACCTTTTGATATTTGAAAACTGCCTTGTTTGCCCCAAAATCACTATTTAGAGGTCAAAATATCTTATGGATGAAAAATGGTTTTCAAGGACTGAGAGTTATTTTCAAAAAATTCTAAAATATTTATTAAGATATTCTAGCATATCTAGTCACTATCATTGGTGTTGGGGACCTCCATGGATTGTTGGTGAGGTCGCTATAGTGGTACCATGTGACAGGACAGGCTAATACTCTACAGTTTGTAGTATATTCAAGTTGTTGGTATGACCTGCTAAAGTATATATATATATATATATATATATATATATATATATATATATATATATATATATATATATATATATATATATATATATATAATTAATTAAAAAATAGCTTTAAAAATTATATTCTACCATTTACAACTTTTATGATCGCTAACGCCAACAAATAATTTTTTTTTGCACAATGATTATCAAACTCCTTGCTACAATATTCACCTCCATTATCTAATCTAAGGCACTTCAACTTATTTTCTCTCTCATTCTCAACTAAATCTTTTTGTTTCTTAAAATTATCAAAGATGTTAGCTTTTTTGTAAATGAAATAAACCCATGTTTTTCTAGTTGTATCATCAATAAAAGTAACATAATAATATGAGACACAAAGAAATGATGGCTGAGTTGATCCTCATATATTTGAATGCACAAGATCTAACTTTTCACTCTTCTTTTCCTTCCCAATTCTAAGAAATATGAATCTCTTTTATTTTCCATAAACACATATTTCACTGAAATCTAAATCAACCTACTTCAATCTTGGCAACAAATTACTTGACTGGAGAATCCTCATCCCCTTCTCACTTGTGCCCAAGTGTATGGTTCCATAATATTATATTTTCTCCTGTAGAAGCTAAGGCAAAGAAAAATCATAATTACCAATACATAAATACAACACACCTACCTTTTCTCCTTTTTTAATTATTAATGGCCCTTTAATGACCTTCCACAATTTTTTTGTAAATGTGATTGTACAACCTTCACTTCCCAATTTTCCTGTTGAAATTTGATTTCTTCTCAAATAAAAAATATGTCTCACCTCTTTTAGCAACCATTGGTTTGTATTTGTTAATTTTATCTGTATCTTACCCCTTCCAACAATTTTACATGGTTCAACATCATGCAAATAAACTATCTAAAATCACCTTGAACATAATCTAGAAAATATTTCCTATGGGATGTGGCATGAAATGAAGCCCCTAAGTATAACATCCAAGAATCGGTAATATTATCTAATGAAAGGATCAAATCATCTTGCAACACATTATCTGCTACATTTTCTTCCTTACTATTTTCTTGTTGTTCATCTCCTTGTTTTCTCTTTCAAGACCAACATTCTTTCTTGACTAGCATTCTTTCTTAAAGTTTCATTTCTTCCCACAATGTCAGCACTCCAACCTTCCTCTAGATTTGGATATATTGTTCTTATACTATCCATGATTTCCTAGGCCCTTTCCTCTGTCACTTTGTCTTCCCCTATTTTCTACAATCAAAGCATTACCTAATGTCTCACCTATGATTTTTTGTCATATTTCCTTTCTAAGGATAACAACAACAACATCATAAAACTTTAAAGTGCTTGAACAAAAAACATAATTAATTATATCCATGACCAAGCTATTCCAACTTTTTAGCAATGAGCACAAAATCAAGAGAGCCCTAACCTCATCATCAAAGATTACATTTACAAAACTTAACTAACTAGTGACCATGTTAACCTCATTTAAATGATCAATAATAAACCCACCTTCTGACATATTCATAATAAATAAATATTTCATAATAAATACTGTATTAGAAGTTGATGTTTTTTCATATAGTTTAGCCAATACCATTATCGGATCCACCACTATCAGTTCTTTTGATATGTTAAAATCCATTGATGTTGTTGGGCACAATTGTATTATTCCAAGTGTCTTTCTATCAAAAATATCTCATTCTTAATCGGTCATATTTGTTGGATTCTTTATTTTTCCACCAAATAATAAGAAAATATCCTTCTAATATAAATAGTCCTCCATTTGCATTTTTCATAGCTAGCAGTTTTGGTTGTTGAACTTCTCAACCCTACATTTGTTTTCTTCCTCCATTACTCCCACTCGAACCAATAAACCTTCCTTTTGAGTTTATCATCTAAATAAATGTATGAATTGATATCAGTTGTTAGGAATAGGATCACAAAGCAATACAAAATAAAATGAATGCAAAAATAAAATTATAAAAATAGAGACATAGATATATGTGGTTCGCCCAATATGGGCTACATCCACAAAGAAATAGTCAATCCTTCATTTTATTTACCTAAAAAATTGAAGGGATACAACCTACAACACGTCCATTGTAACTTTCTCTTCTCTTTATTAGAGTCTCCTTTCATAATATAATCCTCAGTTGTAATAAAATACCCTCAGAAAAGGGGTTGCCTTCTAGGGAAAGAAAATCCAACATAAACTCTACCATCAAATATGTGACCTAATAATGAATGGTCCAAATATATAATAAAAAATTATATATGAAATTGAGGGGTGTGACCCAAAAACCCCCTGCTAGGGGGCCTATCCGCTTAGACCCCACAAGGGGTACCCCGCTACAACCCTCCCATGATGAAATGGGCTCCATAACTAATAATATCACACTCCATAACTAACAAAAAATATATAATCATCTTCTCTATTTTCCAAAGTTTTCTTCTCCACCTCAATTTTATCCACTAATGTGATAAATTATTCTACCAACCTATGTTGATCATTTTCTTCTCCCATAATATTTAAGGGAACTGGTTTTTTTATTTCCTTATAATGATGCATTTGGAGACTCCCATTCTTCTCATTTTGGATAAATGATATTAGGGCCTTTATCTAGACATCACCTATGTAAAGTAATGGGTTTTATTCAATTTGAGAAGGCACATCAAACTCATGTATTGATTTTGAAGCTCTAGAGTGGAATTCTCAAATATAGAGAAAATTTCCCTAAGTGTCATTAAACAAAATATGAAAGACCATAATAAGTTCAAATGAATTGAAAACTCAAAAAAAATCTTTCAATAATAATGTATACTCTAGCTAGTGCTTTACATTTCACAATTTGAGGTGTGAGTGTGGCCATCTGTTCAACTTTCTTTTGTAGCCTATTTATTTCTTTATCTTTTTTCTTTTAATTCATTCAAAAATTTATTGTATTTTCTCTTTTTTCAATTGTCCAATTTATTTTCATTACCTTCATTTCCTCGACCTTTTTCCATAACATCAAAGCAATGGATGACCAATAAGTTTATGGAGAGATTACCCATGGATCTAACTATCATGCAAGCTTTGTCTCTCCCTTTTCTATATTTGAAACTATTATTTGGGTTAATTTATCTAGTTCATTCCCTTAATACTAATATGTTTGAAGTTGTTTTTTCAATTCTTCTATCTTCTTCATGGCCAACTACAAATAATCAACTGGTTGGCTAGTCTTTGGCATTGACTCTTTACCCTCCTTTTGATCTTAAAGAAGGAATCGATTCAATATGGTACTCAGAGCTGCTAATAAATTATGAGCAATTCCTTTCTAAGTTCATGCTAGATTATAGAAATGCCACTTTTTAATTCCTTAGAGCCTCGCTTGATGGGAATGCCTTGGATGTTTTAAGGGAGATTTATGATTCTTTGAATCCTTTGGTGAATAGGGAGCTATCCTCTACTTCCTTGCTACATTTGGAATAGTAGGTGTTGCATGTTGATCTAAAGAGTTGCGATCTATTGAAGGTGCTTGCTCAAAATACATTTCCAATGCAAGGGAAATAGCCTAACTAGAGGTTGTTGTATGCAAAGAAATCTATGATACATTCTCAAGAATAGAGTTGTAGGTTGGAGAGGTTGCATAGCCATAAGTAGCTACATTTTCCTCCCCATCCTTGGTTTTATCATCCCCTTCTTAGATCCTAATTTATTGAGGTTTTCTAAACCTCAGTCATCAACCATGAGGGATGACATTTGGCTGATTCCTTATATTTTCTAATTTTAAAAATCCTTCCCAAGATAATTCTAGGATTTGGATGCATAGACTCTTTTTTATTAATAATTATATCAAGCAGTGGTGCAATAATGTCAACTACTTATCTTTCTGGTATTCCAATAACATTTTTGTTAGCAGGTGACACAAGATTTGGGACATTCACAAGCCTATTTTTGCATAGATGACTATGTAACTTGAAATATCCCTTCACATGTTAACTTTTCAATTATGTATATAGTAAATGAAGCCCAAAGCTCAGGAAAATAAAAGTGTTTTGTACCTCATGGAGAGGAGTCTAATTATTCACTTGGTAATGTGAATTCATTCTTATCCATCGCAACATCTCCTTACTCTAAATATTCCCCAACACAACAAGTAACCTTGTAGCTTTAATGATAACTACCTCTAAAGCGTCAACCTATAATCCTTTAACAATAGTTGCACTATTTAACAATAACATGGAAAAGTACTACACCATTTCCTCATAAATTCCCATTCCCCCAACTTAAGGTGGTATTTTTCCTCAAATGATGGATTTGGGATATAGTATAAGGGGTTATGGATAATAAATGAAACTAAACAAAGCACTTAAAATGATAAAAATGATAAATAAATTTCATGTGTAGAAAATTATTAAACAAAATTAATAGATATTAAGATAGAGTATGGTATCACAAATAGAAGTTGTAGACACCTAAATTTGTCCATACCCAACTACACTTGACTTTACCCCATCTAACAATTATTATCCCTCACCCTTGATTAAATATATTAATATTAAAAACTTTATTGAAAATCAGAATCAAAGCATTACTAAAACAAATTCCAAAGCCCCAGGAACCAAATTGAAACCACTAGAAAATCTAGGAACAAAATCACCCTTACCAATACCAATCCCATCCTCAGTAAGAATCCTTTCAAATCCTGACATAACTCACAGGAAACATGTTCCCACCCATCGATCTTCCCACCATCTATATTCTCCGACGCCCATTTGGCCAGACAATCAGCTGCCCTATTCCATTCCCTTGGAATATGGACAAAGGACACTGACTCCATCAAAGATCTAACCTATAATATTTGTTGTACCATCATAGCCAACTTCCAGCTAACATCAAAAATCTTCTTTTCATGAAGTAAATTGACCAACACCCGAGAATCAGATTCACAAATAACCTTACGCCACCCTAAAGCATACGCCCGCTTCAAGGCATAGAGAATAGCCAAGCCTTCCATCCTATTGGCAATCTGTATCCCTTCATTAGTAGAAAAAAGAAAAACCACCGATCTTGAAGAATCTCTACCAACCCCGCCAATCCCAGCGGGTCCAGGATTTCCCCTAGATGAGCCATCTATATTAATTTTTAGAAAGCCAGCCAGAGGGGGCAACCAACTCCCCACCCTTTGAAATTTTTGCTTCACACGCCTACCTCTCCTAACGCAAGCAGATGTTGAAGATATCCCCTGAATGCCCAACCGATCAACCAGCTTAGCATCTCCTTTCTCTAACGGTAGCATAATCTACAGCTTGACTATCTCTGGATCATTCCCACAATTCTAAACCAAACCTGTTGAATCCCCAATTTTTCACCCCAAAAGATTCTCCGATTCCTTTCCAACCAAACTTGCCAAAGCAGAAAGATGGGACCAACATACCAAACATCCTGCAAGAAAGAGGCCGAGGAGGGGGGCCTCCCCAGACTAATCCAAAACTCAACCAGGGAGGAGGCATGAATGCATGGGATTTTCCAAACACCCCACCAGAAATCCAAAGCTGTAAGGTGAAGGAACAATCAAGAACAAGTGAGGAGAGTCTCCTCCCCACACCCGCAAGAATACACCTAGATGGGCCTGAAAAACCTCTCTTCTGGATATTATCCCAAGTCAAACACCTATTCCAAGCCAAAGTCCAAATAAACAATTAATTACACTTTGGCCAAGAAAACTTATTCCAAGCTTTCTTCCACCAATGAACCTCCACCCCCTCAATCTATTGGGAAAGCAATCATCCTATTTCAAGTTTGGAGAGACTTTCTGCCCCATTTTCTGCAAAATCAAGTACAGACACTTGTCAAAAAAGGAAGTGTAGACCCGAGGCTACAAGATTTTGTCCCAAATTTCCCAAAATTTGTAGGAGGACTAAGTCACCACTAGGGGAAAATTAGTCCTGCTTCTGGGCCTGGAAACTAATTTTGACATTTTTGAACACCCATTTGGCAGATTCCCGTTCTGACAAAGTTTCCTAAAACTGGGACTAAGTCACTCAACCTGGCCTAAGTGTCCTTGTCAACATTTCAATCAACTTTTCCAAAATTCCATAATCTTTCAACATCAAACTTCTAATTCTAGGTGCACTTCTTCCATTATGTTATGTTATTTCATCATATAGTTGCATTTCTTAGATATTTCTGCATATCACATTATGTTTTCTAGCATTCTACATTTTCATAGTCTTTGCATCATTAGATTACTTCAAATTCATATTAGTGCATTTGTACATCTTAATTAGGCATAATTACACATCATTTAACATAATCTTGAGTGTAAACCCTCAGATTTTGGCACCTCTTTCCATCCCCTTTCTCCCTTTTTAGGTGAAAATCCTAGGAGCAAAGCATTGTGAGGGGTAAACCAAAATCATTGTTTACATTTTGGTGAACCCGACTCTTTTGAACATTTTTCCTTTCTAATTTTAAAGCACATACTAGGTTTCACTTGCATTGCATCTTGCATTAGTTAAAGTGCATCCTAGGGTTTTCAATTGCATTAGTGAAAAAGTTCATATTAGCTTGCACTCTTGCATCATTATTGCATTGAAAAAGATAAAAGTTCTGCCATTACATACTGTAGTTGCATTTTTGCATCTGAAAGACATAGATTTGTATTTAAAATTTTTGAAAAAACACAAAAAAATCATCAGTGGGACTAAATCACCACCCTGGGCGACTTAGTCCTTTTGCATTATTTGCACTACATTTTCTGGAAATTTCTGGGTATTTTCTATATTTATATTTTCTGGTACTACATCTTTGTTTCAATTTACATAATTATTTCATTTTGCATTTCATTCATCCTAGATTGCATTACATTTTCATCCACCCTATCTCTTGTGGTACTTGTATGAGTTTTTGGTGTCCCATTGATAATACTTTAGTGAGACGAAGTTCTAGACTCATGGCTGAACCCACGATAACACTTTCGTAGCGGACCTTGGGATCTCAAGAGCTCCTACTCCTAGTATGGAAAATGGTGCATTAGGCATGGACAATGCCACTTTTATGCCTTCACTTTTTTATCCTATGAATGTTGACACACAAAACAATTCCATTCTACAAGACAAGGTGATTAGTATTCATGAGGATTTTGTACATTTACAATAGGACTTGTCTCTTGAAAACATTTCCACCACTGCCATACCTGCCATAGAAAACCTTCATCGTTTGATTGAAAGCGATGATGGGTTACAAGTCATGAAGAGAATTTCCAAGATATACAATAAACATGCTCAAGTAATACTTCCCAATCAACAACCATTGTCGCAAGCCAAGGAGGATCTCACATTCCTCCCCCTTCAACCATAACATCTATACCAACTTATATCACTCCTCAAGTCACAACAACCATGCAACAGGTTAGTCATGTGGCTCCTTCTTTCGCAATTCCAACTAGCATTCCTAGTTCTTTTGTGGCATTTCCATCCTCCACCTTCACCCCTCTCAGTGTCCCTTTCACTTCCCCTCACATTACATACACTCCATCTCCATTTTCCCTTCCACCTCATGTCACTTACATCGATCCCATCATTACACAACTCTTTAATACGGTTTCATCCATGCAACAACAAATCTCCACCATTAGCGAAAGTCAAAATTCCCCACCTACATATCATGTCCATAGTAGTCATTATCCCTTGAAATCTTATGCACTCAAATGCCACAAGGAATTGAAATGCCTAGGTTTGAGAAATACAGAGGCAAAGGAGACCCTATTAACCATGTCAATGCTTATACAACTTTATGCAATGATTTTATCCTTGATGATAAACTCTTAGCTAAAATTTTTCCTAGGACCTTGAAAGATACTGCATTAGAGTGATTTTCAAACTTACCTAATCATTCAATCTGATCATTTAATGAACTTTTGGATGCCTTTGTAAGTCATTTCCAAGTCCATATGACTCCTAAGAAGACAATGGCCAATTTAATGTGATGTAGACAAAATGCTGATGAAAAAGTAACTGACTTTATTTCACGTTATCGATCATTATATGCTCAAGTTGATGTCAAAATTCCTGATTCACATCTGCAGAAGATGTTTATAGAAAACTTGCACACAAACCTTCAGGATAAGTTAGCAATGATGAAATTCCCTTCATTCATGCACTTATGCACAACCCTATGTGACTATCATAACTCAGTTTCAAGTCATGATTCCAAGTCCACTTCTAACTTAGCTAAGAAGTCTGAGCAAAATAATCAAAACAACGTGCAAAACTTTTGAAAACCAAACTGAGGCTTTTTATAGTTCAATCAGCCTTCTCTGCAACCACCCCAACCTATTCTGAATCACATGGAAGCTATTAAAGTAGTGGTGCCTTATACATACGGGGACCCGAAGAGACAATTCACCCCTTACCTGATACCCTTCATAATACACTAAACCAATTGCTCCAGCAACAAATGATCACTTTACCTACCGTTAAACCATTATTATTATTAATTTGATACCACCTCAAACTTTACCACCAACCTTTTAAACCTAATGCTATTTCATTTTCATTTCCAAAATGCACTATGACATCAACAATGTAAGTGTCTCAAACACTTAGTTCAAGACCTCATTGATTCGGTTGTTTGTCCATTATGTGTTAAAGTGTTCAAACATCTAGTTCAAGACCTCATTGATTCTGTCATGGTCCATCATGGTGTTAAAGTGTCTCAAACACTTAGTTCAAGACCTCATTGATTCGGGTCGCTTGTCCATCAAGGGTGTTAATGATCAAGGCTAGGTCTCTGTAACTCTCTAACCAGAATTAAAAATATTTACCAACCCTATGCATAAACACAATATTTTATTCATTAAGGCTAGTGAACTTTCAAACCCCTCGTCAGTAAACATTGGATACAAATAATGAACAACCCGATATAACTACAAATGTTACCCAAGTTACTCCTATGAATGAACTTGTGGGTACGATAGATGTTATCCCTCGCAAGGGCCCAACCAACACAAATATTGATATCACTTTTTCTTCTAAAGATATACTTAAACAACTTCCTGATGGTCCTCTTTACATAGCTGGTCAAATCTATGATAAGCCCACCAATGGGATATTAATAGATCTTTCTTGTGGCGAGAATGTGATCATAGAAGAATTTCTAGTATTACATAATCTATATCAAGATGATTATAACAAACCAACTGCATGGATTAAAACACATACTAGTTTTGCATGCCCTATAATCAGATCAATCGTACTCCCCTTACAAATAGGACCCAAAACTTTGGACATAACATTTTCTATTATTCCACAATCAGACCATTCTCTGCCTACTTCTGATAATATCCTTGCCTCACAATGAAAGCAATCCCCTCAGCTTGTTCACAAATGTTTAGTTTCCACATGGAAATAAATATTTTACCATACAACTATAGTGGCTTTAATCATTTCCTCCTGCCTAAAGGTAATTTTTCCTTAGAAGCCTTTTTGGCCCGCGACCTATGGAACCTTATAACCCCCAAAGAAAGACTTTTCATCACTTTACCAAAAGTTCAAAGCCAAAACACATAGTCAATTGTCTCTTTGTAACATTTCCCCATCCTCTTCCACTCCTCCTATCATAGATGAGATCATGCTTTAGCCCGAGTTTGACATTGAACAAACAATACAACCTCATGAACAATTTACCATAGACACTTCCCCTCCATCATTTAAATGACCAAGAGAAAATGAAACTAACCCTGTCATGCCTCCTCGCATTAAACAAGTGTATAAAGTTAAAGAGAAAGTGATTGACCCATCTTCTTCGGGTTTTTCTGCTCTACCTCCGTAAGAAAAGGAACCTATGATGGATCAACCTACCTACACCTCAACAAATTCAAAACAAAATAAAACGAACGGGTGCTCTGAGCCGCTACAGTCATCATTTATCTGCCAGCCTGTCAAGGCCTCCCACATAGAAGAAAATAAAGAAATCAACCTCCCCTTTGGTAGAAAAAATAGATGACCACCCTCTTCCCTCGACCACCACAAGATAATACAATCCAACCCTCACAAGAAAATGAACAACCAACAACCACAACTTTTGATACATCCTTCCTTGGAAATAACCCTTCATCCTCCTGTCGTAATCAATCTTGATGGCGATGATGATGAGGATATCACAAAAATAGATGAAGAGGTTCATAACAATCTAAACTCTTTATTTTCATCTACCATGAGCTTAAATGATAAACCTTCTACACCAAGTGAAGAACCTGGTACATATCCTAGTTTGGCACTTGCAATTCTTCCTTTGGAAAGTCAACCTCCCTCGCAATGCATTGAACATGATTGGGAGGCGATGACTTGTTATAGATCTGCTGACTTGCATTTTCCTTTTGTTGCATTTATTGTCTTTTCTCTTTTCTTTGTATGTATGTGACATGTCTCCTCGCATCGTGTATGATGTTCTCTCTCTTTGTACACTTCCTCCATTTGTACCTCTATTCTTCTATATGTCGTGCATTGTCTTTTTGACTTTTGTTTTGTGTCTTTCCTTTTGGGGATGATGCAAAGCATTGAGATGCCATATGTCTCTTCCATGTTGACCCAAAAGGTCCTTTTCTTTTGTCCTTTCTTTGTGTTTTCCTCTCTTTTAGAGATGACCTACATTGAGACCGAATGTATCCTTCATGTTGGCCCAAAGATTTTCCCTTTTCACCCTTTTCATTGTGTTTCTTTTGGGATGATACAAAGCATTATATCCCACAATGTTCTTCCATAAGTTGACTCCAAACGGGCTTCGCTTCCTTTGTTTTCTATCTTTTGTAAGTCATTCTTCTAGTTCTATGTGCTTTGGGGAATGATGACAACAAGCTCTTTTCATAAAACATCAGAGTAATGAACATATTGACCCCAAATCCATAGATCCCTAATGTGTTTGGTGTGTTCCTTTCTGGGGGGCAACTCCCTTTCTTTTGTTTTCTTTTTTTGTTTACATGAAGCAACCTAACTTTGAAATATATGACTTGGCATAGGGGCTTCCAAGTTGGCTCTCATGTCTTGTTTTCTTTGTTTCTTTTTCCCTTCACTACTTTAAAGTAATTGCTCTCAGACCGTTGTGTGGAAATTCCTTTAAATTGGGGGGCATACATTACCATATTTTATCTTGCATTCTTGCATTCTTAGTGCAACCTTGTTACTTCATATGATGCGTTCATTACTTTGTGGATGACATTGGGTGTGATTTCCTTCATAAGTGTGATCTATCTTAGCATATTACATTCCTCTTAGTGGCCTAATATGATACACTACATCCCCTAAGTTGTGAATATTTTATTCTTTGATTGGTCCTCTCTTGGAGACATTAGACACAATGTTCCCTAAGTGATAGACCTTGCATGAACTTGACAAGACTCCTTTGAACACCTTTAACATTTTATTTTTGCATTTTTTCATTTTTTTCCACCTTGCATAACACAACTTGCATGCCTATGGTGCCTTTGCATTTTTTCATGGGTTCTAAGCATACGAAGCTTTTCTTGTCTCATGAAGCACAAACCGACATTTTCTATTGTGGTGCCTTGTTAAAGTTATCAAGAGGTATAACTTTGATATGGTTGAGCGGGAAGCCCATCTAGCGGCATGACTTTCCCTATAGCCACCTTTGTGTTTGTGAGTGCATGCCAACTAGTGTATGTATCTCTCCTTTTGGACTTTCTCACCCCACAGACAACCAAAAGTTTCATGGCCCCAGAGTGAGTATACTTGGGTTTTCTCACCTAGTAGACAACCTTGAGTTTTGTCACCCTAGAGTGAGTATGCATCTTCTTTTTCAAACAATCAACATAGATCTAATCCACAAAAATTTGGACAGACGATCGAAGCTTCCATTCCTTTTCATCATCATGCGTGTTCTTTTCTTCTTATGTTTGGTTTGCCATGCGATCTTGATCCTGGGGGCTTGATCATCCCTCTTGGTTATTTTTATTTTATCTTGCCAATGTGAGTGCATTAGGATCCCTCTCAATGTGTATGTTGAGCTAATTTAGCGAGAGTTTGAAGCAATTTCATCCTCTCACTAAAGTGGGGGCTTAACGTGTCGCCAAAAAATGTATAGTTGACATTTTTACACTCACTTGAGTCCTAATGGGGTTTGACTTGATTTTGTCTTGATTTAATGTAATAATGTGGCTTAAACATTCAAATTATGGTGTCTTGTAAAGGTGTTGTGAAGTGTCGTAAGACATTTCTATACTTTTCTAGACTCTATTCATTATAATTCACCTAAAAATCACCTTTTCATCACTTATGAAGTCCTATTTTGAAGTGTTGTAAAGTCTTGTAATAAGATTTCAACTTTTATAGGCTTAATTTTATTAATTCAACCCTTTCTCATGTCTAAATGACCCCTTAATACACTTTCTGACCATTTTTAAGTGTGTTTTTGAGGATATTCCCGTTGGACAACTTTTAATGCCCTGAAATTGCTGACACCCACTTAACTTGCTCAAGTGGGACCAAGTTGCCCATAGGGGCGACTTAAGTCCTTTTTGGCACAAAACTCAAAATAATTTTAAATTCTAGTGGGATTTTGTCCTCTAAACCTTGAGGTTGGCTTGTGATGTGTTACTTTCGAGAAATTTTAGTAAAATCAAGTATAAATAAGGGTTTTTTACCTCATTTTACATCTAATTCATTCAAGCAATCTTTCATCTCATACATCTATCTCTTGCACTCATTAAGCATTCAAGAAAATCAAGCATTGTTAAGTCAAGCCATTAGAGTTCTTCATTACATATCTTCAGATTTGAGTATCAATGGTGTGGTAAGTTTATGACATTTGCATTTGCATGTTATCTATTTATCATACTCATTTCATTCTATTTCATTGTTTAGGTTTTGATTACCAAAGTGGGGTTTGACCAAGGCAAACCCCTATTCTCTAACCCTCAACCATTTTTCCCTTTTTGCATGTGACTTTTGTATGCAGATTTGTCAAGTAATAGGTGTTGAAAAGTGATAAAAAAGTACATCAAGTCAACATCATCCTATTTCAAGTTTGGAGAGACTTTCTGCCCCATTTTTTGTAGAATCAAGTACAGATACCTGTCAGAAAAGGAAGTGTAGACCCGATGCTACAAGATTCTATCCCAAATTTCCTAAAATCTGTAGGAGGACTAAGTCACCACTAGGGGTGAATTAGTCCCACTTCCAGGCCTGAAAACTAATTTTGACATTTCTGAACACCCATTTGGTAGATTCCCGTTCTAGCAAAGTTTCCCGAAACTGGGACTAAGTCGCCCAACCTGGCCTAAGTGTCCTTGTCAACATTTCAGTCAACTTTTTTAGAATTCCAGAACCTTTCAACATCAAACTTCTGATTCCAAGCACACTTCTTCCATTATGTTTTGTTATTTCATCATATAGTTGCATTTCTTAGGTATTCTGTATATCACATTGTGTTTTCCAGCATTCTACATTTTCATAGTCTGCATCATTAGATTACTTCAAATTCATATTAGTTCATTTGTACATCTTAATTAGGCATAATTACACCTTATTTAACATAGTATTGAGTGTAAACCCTTGCATTTTGGCACCCCTTTCCATCCCCTTTCTCCTTTTAGGTGAAAAATCCTAGGAGCAAAGCATTGCGAAAGCAGGTAAATCAAATTTATCGTTTACACCTACCTCTTACACATTTCATAAAGTAGCCACCCTAATTCCCTAATGTGTCCCTTTCATGAGCTTCCTTTTGTGTGCTTACACATGTGTGAGCACACTTATCTCTTACATCCCATCCCTCTTGTGACACTTGTCACAAGGATAAGCCTTCAATCCATGTTATCACTCTCATTCAATCCTATCCATCCATTAGACATGGCATCTTGACCATCCATTTTCACCAACAAGAATCTATAAATGAAGGTCTTTGCTCTCATTTTTAACATATTTTCATATCCTAACTACATGTCATATTTTCTAATCATATTCATTTCATAGTCATGTTGCAATTCCAAATAAGCAATCATATTCTACCACATATCACTCATCCATACAAGCACAAGTGGAAAAGGATGCCTCAACTTCTAGCTCAATAAGGGATTAAAGTAGTAAAATGTATAATATTTTAGTATATTTACATTATATTAAGTATTCTAACCTTTTAATATTTTATCATCCTCAATTTAGCATGCCCGATGGGACCCACGTCCCAGTCTACTAATATTTTTGTGATTTTTGGTAATAATTTTTTACATTGCAAGTTTTGAGATAGTGCATTGGACCTATGGTTTAGAACTTTCAATTCAAGATCAAGGCCTTTTCTCTTAGCTTACCACTCATGCAACTCAACACTTATGACCTTTGGTTTAGCGCTCTCATTTTATTTTAATATTTCCTAGTATTTATTGTTTGCATTTAGTAGGGGAGATTTGTTTAGCACCGTTGA
>VDFB02016959.1:0-69029 GCA_007258455.2 Sequoia sempervirens | reverse complement strand
ACCAAAATGAGGCTAGCTGTTTTATTGAATTATTCACCTTCCTTTATAAAATATAGTAGTCACTGAATTGATCTTGTCACCTTATTCTGATGGAAATCTAAAACTCCTTCACATGTCTCCATGCTTGACTGCCCTTTAAAAGTATGCTCTTATATCTGGCACTCTTCATGCATTTTTATGCTCCATTATTTAAAACTTCTCTTTGCCTTTCTCTCTTCTGAAATGAAAATCTGTAACATTTCTCTTTGTTGAGGCATTATGTATTCCTGTTTACTATCACTGTCATGAGCATGAACACTATTGAACTTTGCATAATATTATGAACATGATGAACAAATAATTCTATGGTAGAAGAATATAACCATACAACAGTGTTTGAGATGAATGTACTCAGTTGAATTGATTGAGTTGATTAAACCTACTATTCACCTATAGCTTTCAGAAACATATTTGACTGTTATGAGTGCACAGTTAGCTTAATAACTTGATGGATGAACTATATTTTACTCTTTCAGTTGTATATCCCCTTTCTTGATGAACATGATGAACAATCTGTATCTCAGCCCACTTGTAATGTATAAGAGGTAGCATGTCAAGCTCTACCCTTGTGGGATCCTATTTTTCTCCACATGCTTGATCTTCAAATGATAATCAGCTTCATGATTTTCCTTATACCTGCACAAAGAAACAAACAATGTTAGCATAAAACAATAACAATATATGATGATGTTGATGTATCTCTTTTGGCTCATGTTTCTGCACTTTTCTTGATTGTTTCAGTGTATGATCAGTAGCATACTACATTATCGTTGATGGTTCATGTAGGTATATTCATAGTCGGAGCTCTAGCATCCCTCTTTTCCTTCCTACAGGTCAACAAAGCTTGAAGAAGACAAAAGGTGCACCACTTCTGTGTCGGCCATCAACCAACAGGCAATGATGATTATGTCTATACTTATGTGATTATTCCTTTTATGAATCTTCCATACTGTAGTGTGATGCTTAAGATGCACTGTAATAGTTACATCCATGACTTGTGTGGATATTTAATTTCAATCTTCTGCTTTTCATTTTTTGAAAAGAAAATGCATTTATGATGCAATGTTGTATCATCATTTGAATGTATCACCATTTGAATTCTTGTAATCAAATGAAATGTTGTAAATATGAATCACTTTATGAAATAAAATAAAGCAATTGAAATTCTTTGTTGTTGAATGCTCAATCCTGTACTCCATTTGATTGTAAAACATTGAATATCAATTCTTGAAACTCTGTTTCCTCATTTCAATGCATAGCTATCACTTATAAAATGATGAATAGGATGCAATCAACACTTAGTATACGTAGAAATAACTATATTTTCCACTTTTAGATATAACAATATTTAGTTAGCTCCACCAATTGAGTTGTACAACAAAAATAGGTAACAACCAATTCTCTTTCTAACCCCTGATTTCAGCACATTTTTAATTTTAACAAGGTGCTTCCATAGAACATACCCACTATGCAGATAAGTTTTAGAGAGGAAATAGCTAGGATTTCCGTTCTTCAAATACTTTTCTTGGAAAATCTTCACCCAGTCCTTTGACCCTTCCAAGAGGTTCCATCCCACCTTAGTAGTTAGGGATTTGTTAAGCAATTTGATTCTCCTTATCCATAGTCCTCCAACACTTTTAGGAGTGCAAAATTTCTCCCAACTTACCAAAGACAATTTTTTTTTTCTCTTTAGTTTCAAACCACACAAATCTTCTATGAATCTATTCTATTTTTCCCCAATGAAGGCAAGAATTTTGAAGAGAGATAGGTAGTAAATTGGGATATTCTGTAAGGAGGATTTTAACGGCTATATCTTTCTTGCTAAGCTAAGAAGTTTCCCCTTCCACCCAACCAAAGTTTTTTGAACTCTCTCAATTAGCCTATTCCAATAATTATTTTACAACTTTCTAGAGATCAAAGGTAACCCAAGGTAAGCCATAGGTAGGACAGCTTCCTGGCATCCCAATATCTTCACCACTCTTTCCTTCACAACTTGGTCAACATTAGAGAAGTATATCTTGATTTTTTCATAGTTGATAAAATGGCCTGAGACAACAACATAGTCATTTAGAACCAGTTTTCATAGGTTCACTTCCCCCACTGAGGCTTCACCAAACAAGAGTGTGTCATCAAAAAACTATTGGTGGGATTCAAGTGGGAGAGATGAAGCAACTTTAACACCTTTAAGTGATATAGAGTCAACAATATTCTGTATATTCATTCCTAATACCCCAACAACTATTATGAAAAGATAGGGTGAGAGGGGGTCACCTTGCCTCAGACCACAACCACAAGAGAAATAGCCTTTGGGGACACCATTAACTAGAACAAAGCACATAGGGGAGGTAAAACAGGCAAAGATCAACTTTAGGAATCTTCCTCCTATCCCAAATTTCCTAAGAACATCAAAGAGAAAAAGCCAAGAGGCTCTATCATAAGCCTTAGAGATATCAATTTTGAAGGCCATCCCAGGGTTTTTACTTAGGTCCATAGAGTGGAGGATTTCATGGGTAGAGATGACAACATCAAGAATATTTATGCCTTGGACAAAACCTTTCTGGTTTGGGGAAATCATTTTTCCTAACACAACTTTAAGTTTGAACACAAGGGTTTTAAAGAAAATTTTATAGACAGTATTGCAAAGGCTAATGGGTTTGTAATATTTAATAGAAGATGCATCATCATTTCGTGGGAATAAGAGCAATAAAGGGGGCATTTAGTTGGTTTAGGAGCCTTCCCAACTTGAAGAAATCTCTAGCAACATTAAAAAGGTCAAATTTGACAATATCCTAATATGTCTGGAAAATACAAGAGGGAACCCATCAGGGCCAGGGGCTTTATAAGCCCCAAAAGAGAAACAACCTATTTTACTTATTTGATAGAAACAACATTAGTCATATTCTTTGAGTCTATGTTAGAAATAACTTTAGGAATCACCTCAAGGAAATCATCATGTACTTGATTAGCATTTCCTGGGGCATTTTGGTGAGAGGAGAAGTTAACAACTTCCTCAACTATTTATTTTTGAGTTGAGGCCATGGTACCATCATTTTCTTGAGCAATATAATCATGTTCCTACTTTTGTGTTTCAAGGTAGATTAGTGGAAGAATTTGGTGTTTCGTTCCCCTTCAGTAAGCCATTGGACTCGAGACTTTTGTTTCCAAAAGATTTCCTCCTTTTTATTGATCTAGAACCATTGGGATTTGAGGTCCCTTTCCTTTAAGCATATCTCATCATCCACAAGATCAGCTTCCATATTGTCTTGAACTTCCTTTAAGTTATTTACCAGTGATTTCTTAATCTCAAATATGTTACCAAAAGTAACTTTATTCTAGCCTTTCACTCTCTGCTTGATTCTACTCAACTTCTCCACTAGGAAAAACATAGGGTGCCACTTATTGGTTCCTCCCACCAATTTTTAACTAAAACAACAAAATCCAAGTGAAGGCTCTACATTATTTTAAATCTTAAAGGGAAAGGGCCCTTATTGTAATCAACATTTCTTTTAAGCACAAGAGCATTGTGATAAGATCTTAACCTTAGGATAGAAGATAGAGAAAATTGAGATATGCTTCAATTAGAAGAGATTAGAAACCTATCCAATTTAACTTGGATTAGTTGATTTCCATTCCTTTTGTTTGACCAAGTAAATTTGGAGCCCTGGAGAGGAATATCAATAAGACCAACAAAGTTTAGGAAATTGGCCTGCTCCATCATACTATTAGTATAGTCATCCAACCTCCTCGAATTTTTTGAAGGAAGAAGGGGGGAGTTGAAGTCCCCTCCAAAAATCTAATGATCATCCTTTCTATTTTTATTTGCATCATTTAGATTCTCCCAAAGCTGCACCTTGTCCCTGCTTGAATTGGGAACATAGATATTAATTAACTTCCATTTCTCTTGAGTAGCCAGATCTTCTAGAGAAACTATCAAACTATTCCTACTAGTAGAGAACAAAGTTCCTTTAAATTTTGAGGGATTATAAAGAGTGGAAATACCTCTCAAGGCACCTTCAACCTCACTAACAAAGTAATTCTCTCCAGGCTAGATACTCAAAATTATCTTATCAAAGGTCTCCTTCTTCATTTTTGTTTCTTAAAGGAGAAAAAAATTCACTTTATTGTCCAGAATACAAGTTCTAACCAAAAAATATTTATAAGGGTTGTTTATGCCCCTGATATTCTAGGAGAGAAACTTCACAGGGAAACGCACAAGGTACAACAACACCAAAATCTCATAAAGGAGCATCTAGGGATACTTCTTTTTAGACTTCGATCCTACGATCAAATCCAAGGTTCTTTGTTTTCCAACAACCACATCCCTTACTGTATCTTTGTTCTTAGAATCCTTTTGGGATGGTCTACCTACCTTATTTCCCCCTCCAACATCTAGCTTCTTTTTCTTTTTTGATTTATTTGGGGCTTGTAATCAGTCATCCACATCTTCTTTATCATTAGGGTGAGGAGGAAACCTCAACAAGGCTAGTGAGTCACTCAAGTTACCTGCCTCCTTCTAAGACATAAATGACATTTCCTCCAGGGACAGTTTGGGGTCAGAAGACACTAATTCTCCTTCTTCTAATTCAACACCTACCATAGAAACAAGTACCACTTCTAGGGGGACTACAATTTGGCCTCCCCTTGTGGGGTCCCATTTGCTTCATCCATATTGTCAATATTCGTTTCCTCCCATGTTGTAGGAATCTCATCTTTTTGGAAGCCCGGGGTAGGGAAACTAACGATAGGGGCAACATACATGAGGTTCAGGCTAGCTGAGTCACTAAAAACAACAAGAGGTTCAATAAGAACAACAACCAAGCTGGAGGCTAGGACTTCCTTCCCATGGAGGACAACATCCATAGGGGCAAAAAAAACTTCAAAAGGGCAATCAATAGAGACAGGTGCAAAGGGATTAGGTATCTGCTCAAAGAGAGAATCCTTGGTAACAAAGGGTCCCTCGATAGGTATTTTATCACACAAGTTAATGAGGTGACCAAATTTCTTACAAAGCTGGTAGAAATGGCAGGAATTTTTGTATTCTAGGGGTTGAGTCCAGTTGCCAAATTTTAATGTAAGGAGAATAGAAGTTGGAAATACCATATTAACAACCAAATTTACACAAATACAAGCATAAACTAATCTAGAATTCTCCCGAGTAATCTTGTCTATGGCTAGAAGGCTACCAAAATAATTAGCTATCCCTTTCAAGATACATGTCTCCTAGAACTCAAGGGGTAACCCCGACAGTCGAACCCAAGTTGGAGTTGTGGCTCCCAGGTCAACTGAAGGATCACAACCTGGTTTCCACTTATAGAGGGAAGGAAATTTTTTATAACCAACATCAAAAGCCTAGGGGCTGCCCATTAAAACCTTAAGCATATCTTCATAAACAATAAAGGAGAAAATGAAGATACCTCTTGGCATAGCATTCATAGAGATACTTCCTTTAAGATTCCAAGTCAAGGTAGCCCATTGACGTACCAGTTCAATATTTAGATGATAGGCCAAACATTTTCCGACCAATGCTAGTTTAGGGCTGTCCATAGCCTTCAAAATCAAAGTTTTAGGGACGTCGACTTCCCAACTAGTCACAAAGTAGGAAGCAAACTCCAATAACCTTTTACCTGAATTTCTTCACAAAATAAGAAAGAGTCTAACCTGAAAGAAGGGGATAAGAGCAACTTTCCAGAAATACTCTCAGTCCTTCCCCTTGGGGAAAGGACAAAGGTATGAGGAGGAGAAGTCACATGGGGAATGACAACACTAGCTGTTGCCACAACATACACAATGCCAAACAAAGGGATAGTAACCTTGGAATGGGGAGCCTTCCCAGGCCCCCCTCTGGACTGGCCCATGAAATAGTCTAATCAAAGCAGGGATGGAAAGATTCAAAAATAGCCAGAGCAGGAAAGTTGTAGAGTAGAGCCGAGTTTTTTACTTCCCATTATAGATGAAGAAGAAGACTAAAATGTTGGGGCCCACTTCGCACTACCATTTTATCTTTTATTACTATATTACTAATATTATTAGATATTTATTATTATTACCAATTCTAAATTTAGTTTTAATAAACTTAACCTCATTATTCATGAGGTAATATTTATTTACTATTATTATTAATAGTTTTACCAACTGAGGCAAACCTTTAAATATAAATAACTTTACCCATAGAGAGTATTATTAACTGCACTTATACAATAAACTTTACTATTATTTACACAATCATTGTTAATATTGTTTAAATGCTATTACCATTAATATTAATATTTACAATATTATTACATTCGTTATCATTTTTTTTACTTAACAATAGTTTATGTGTATGTTAAATGCTATTACCATCAATATTAATATTTATAATATTATTACATTCTTTATATTTTTTTTACTTAACAATAGTTTATGTGTATGTGTGTTTTATCCATTAATGGTATTAACATTTCCTCTAACATTTATATTTATCACTTTTAATATTAACATTGTTGGTTGTAGACATTGAAAAATGTCCTAATCAATGTCATACACTCGAATTGTATTTATTAACAACATTTCCTCTTTATCTATCCTCTTTTCACTTAATTGATTCAATTAGCCTAGCTAATTAATTAATTACATCATTTTCATCCATTGGCCTAATTAATTTAATCGGGTTAATTCACTTCTTTTCACACTAACACTTCATCTCATTAAATTAAATAAATCAAAATATTTAATTTAATTTCCTAAGTCATCTTATTTAATTAAGTAACCCTAAGTTGTTTAATTAAATATCATTTCACCCCTCCCCTATTTATTAAATCATCTAATTTAATAAATATCTTCTAATTCCTCTAGTTCCAAAATTGCATAAATTAAACCTTGTTTAATTAGAAATTAAACTAATTTTATTCTAATTAAAGGGAATATTCCCATGGAATATTATTTATCCTTTTTACACAATTAAAACTTTGTTTATATTTGTAAAATATCTTTTTCCTCACCCTAAAGGAATATTCTAAGGAATATTCCCTCTCCTCCAATCAACTCACTTAGCTTCAAAAGCAAGTTAACCCTTCAACCTCCTAAACAAGTTACCTTTGACCTGTGTGAATAGGTCAAAAGTGTGTTTGTTTGAGGCAATTGCAAGCCTTTGATTAACTTTCATCTTGCATTCTCATCTGTTGATGAGAATTCATGACCCATGCCTTCCATCCCCTTCATCTTGAACCGTTGATTAAGATTTTTGATCTCAACCATCCATTCTTTATTTGCTCTCCTATAAATAGATCACTATTTGGAGACAAATGAATCCATCTTTTATTGCAAACTTATGCTGTTGAATTTACTCACATACTCACTCATATTTTATGTAGTGCCTTCATGATTGGTCTTCTTCTAGTAATTGATAAATTTTGTTTTGAGTTATCTTGGGTAATCAAATTAATTAGATTAAAATTGTATTATAAGGTCACTTGATTTATTTAGAATTAAATTTAATAATAATTATTAATTGTATTATCATTGGAAATTAATTATTTAAATGTGAAAATAATAGAATTTTAAATAAAAAAATTAAATGTGGAAAGATAATTTAAAATGGAATAATAAATGAGATCTTCGAACTAGTTGTCAAAGCAACTAAAAGGTGGAAGGTTTTGGCATGCAAGTGCATGCACAGTTTCAAACTATTGATTGAAAAAGAGATTTGATGTGTATTGGTGATTTTATCTAATTTTTGGGGATTTGGGAATCATGGAATTCGTTCTTGTATCATATTTGATATTCTCTAGATCATATTGGTTATGGGGGATAGACCTTCGTTCTGGTATCATATTCGATATTCTCTTGATCTTTTATCATCTCGACTTGAGCATTCGATAAAAGAGATTGGATTCAACTTAGGGCATGTCCCCATGCAGCCACACTGCTTATTTTGGCTAGCATCCATTGCTTATTTTGATAAGCAGCCACTGCTTAGCTGGTGGCCCCATGAACATTTTATTTTGCTGCTTATTTTTAAGCAGTCAACACAAATTTGAATTTATAATAGTTAATAACTTCTGCAATTAAAAATTCAAAAGAAAAAATAGAAAGAGATATTAAAAAGGAGGGAAAGAAATTAGTGGAGCCATGTGGCATCTTAATTATGCAGCTGCTACTTATTTCCAGCCCCCTTCTTTTTTCAACAACTTATTTTCAATTCTTAAGCAGTGGCTGCTTAAAAAGATTCCAAATTATCCTTTCCTGGGATAATTTATTTTTGCATGGGAACACTCCAGCTGCTTAAACTGCTTAAATTTAAGCAGAAAACATACTTAAGCAGCTGCATAGGGACAGGGGGTTAGAATTACAGTGGGAACAAGGGTTTCATCGGTGACCAGGCAATGTCATTCTTCAAAAAGATACGAGTTGTTTGACCGATCTAATGGTGATATAGTCTTAAAAATTGATGGCCATCTCACTAAATAACAGGTACGAGAATGAATTCCGACTTAAGCCTTTCTTGTTCCTTATGCAATTTGGTGCACATGTAATATGTTTGGCATTTGGGGCCGAATCTTTTAAAAGAAATCTTTTTGATGTTCATCGTTGATCTCTTTGTTAACTTTTGGCAAATAAGGGTCTATGGAAGGGTTCTTCACTAGAGTCCCTAAGATATATACACTCATTGTTTTCATTCATATTTTGGCATTGGATTAATTTTTATATGGCCTTGTAAGGTGTGATCTAATTGACTGAATGTTATCATCAAATCTAAATATTTCTTTATCCCCTATCAATTTGGCATGGTGCGGTTTTGTTTACCTGAGTTTATTTTACCTTGGAGAATTCAATACTATTAAAAATTGATCCATTCAATGGCCATCGTTGGGGCTGTATATTATTTGGTTTTCTGTTGAGTGCACCACAATTCTTTTGCAGATTATTTGTTAACTATTATGGAGCCTCTTATTTTCTCTTGCATTCGACTTATATACTGGATTTTGATATTTGAAAAGTGATTTGTATTTGATTCTTTAAGTTTGGTATTCGGGAGAGTTCAATGGATGTTAAGTGATGCTTGATAACTGTCGATCTTATATTGGTCACTGTTTATGTGATTTCATTTTTTTTATATTTGACTTTGGTTATTTTATTGTTGCATTTGATTGAAAAATTTATCTCATCTGTTGTTTGTTATTCATGTCTAAGTGCTGGTAATTTGATTTTATTCTTCATAATTTGGTTGCTTCAAAAATTTCTTGTAGTGCGAATTTATCTTGATGTTTTATCCTTGAACCAGTGTTTGTATCATTCTTCGTATGTTGAAGAATGCATTTGGCCATCTTAGAATTGATTAAATCTATGGATAACTTGTATAAGGGTGGAGACCATATCCTTGAATCATGATAGGCTTCTCATCTTATCTCTTCCTTCATCATGAGAAGGCACATAGTCAAATCATTCATTCCAACGTGAGTTATATTACATGTTTGATGCTCATATCTCTAATTGGTATTAAACAGTCAATAACTTTGTGGTCAAGCCGAATTGAGTAGACTTGTAATCATGTTGTCCAAGAGATGACATTTCTTTGTGGTATTTTGTCAAAAAATTCGCATGCCTTGTCCAGGCATTCACATTCTGCATCCATGTCTTCCGACATTGTTATGAATTTAATATTTCACCTAAATCCCTCTATGTTTCATCAATTATTCCTTTCCTAATGTCATCAAAATACAATGAATGTGATGATATATATAGACCCAAAGAGTCGATTGCTATGCCTATTGAGAATTTAATCTTGAATCCATTGAGCATGATAGCCGATGCATACTCTTAACAGTGGATATTCATGTTTGTTGAGTAAGTTGTAGGTTGGAGATTCGATTTAAGGCAATACTTTTTGATAACCATCACTTCTTTATTGCGCCCTCTTTATCTCCTTCGTGTGAGTTGTTGCTTTGACTTATGCCTAATCCACATTCCTGATTCATTCATGAGTTGATTTTTTTCCATAGCTTCAAATCACTACTATTGTTACACTTTTTTTTTGGGCAAAATATTTATGGATTGAATAAGGCTCTAGTGCAACTATCAGCATTATCATGCTTTTGTTCACCTCCTTAACCTTTGTACCTAATGATGCTCTTGTAAGTTTTTCCACTTCAACTATTATTGTCTTCTTGGTTGGTTTGAGTCTAAATCTCATGCTACTTGAATTTGGGAATGTATTGTCCTAATGCAAAACTTTATCTCTTCACTAATAAATATAGGAGTTGGCAATTCAGTCTAATCACTCTCAAGCTCGGATTCAGGCCTAAACAAATGAATGTATATAGATTTTAAATTTTATGAAATTAAATCTGAAGGTCTAAGCATATATAAATCAATGAATCATTAGCTTCCTTATTCCATGGAGTTCTATCATAGATAACGCCTTATCTTTATTTTATAGTATATGTTAAGAATGATATCTCCATTAATAAAGTCCCATGTTAAGTAGATCTTGCATGGTTGCTAGAAAAGTTGGATTTTAGATCATTATGGTGAACGTAAATCAAATACTACCCTCATTTTAGGAGAATATATATTTTATTTCTTTGAATATGTATCTATTCTATATTCTCTGAATTTCATGAATGCGAAATGAATTATGTAAATAGAATACTTATTTACTTTCAATCCTTGTGTTGCTATTTTATATTTTGAAATATATATATATATATATATATATATTAAAGTTATTATATAAGAATATTGGTGTTTAGGTGAGTTAATCGATTGAGTAGGTAAAAGAATTATAAAATTAGATTAATAGTTACCATTGACATTTGAGTATTATTATGTGAATGGTTTAGTAAGAAAGGTTAGGGTTTATGTAATGAGTTTTTGAAATGGTGCTATAATGTTCCCCCATGAAGGAATTGATTTGATTATTGTTCAAAGTGGAAGTGATTTTGTTCTATGAAGTGTTCATGTTCATGATGTAAGGGTTTCTTGAATTGAATGCTATATTGTATATTGGGGATTGTATCAATTTTTGGAATGTATGTTGTTTTTGGTTATGGTTTTAAGTGGGAGCCCGTTTGAGCTTAATGGTCATTGAGAGGATTTGATCTTGTGGTTGGTTTTGTATTAAGGGGATTATGTCAGTTTTGTTTGAGTTTGAAGGTCTCGCTATGATGTTAACCCTCGTTCTTCTACACTTATTGATTTGTAATTGTGGATTGTAATTTATTCTTTTGAGATCATGGGATTGTTGCCAATTCGATGGGAAACCTATTTTAGTGATTTTTCAGTCTTCCAGAGGTTAGAGGGGAGTGTGTGGTTTTTACTTGCATGAATTGTTATTGGGGTCGGGGAACAAATGAGTCTACTTAGGTAACCCAGGATGGGGGCCGACAACCTAGGAAGATCCACATTGGGTAACCCATATCAAGCCCTAAGTTTCTGCATGAGTTTAATGTTGTTTCTCATAAACCCAAGAACACATTGGTCATTCTTTATTTCTCTATCTTCTCTCTGCGCTAACCTATTATCATGACACATAAAAACATCATCAATGCATCCACCCTACATCCACAAATCATCAGCATGCATACATGCATCTCATAATAATAGCATAAATAATCATAGCATAATCATTTGCATATCACATCACACATTCTGCATTATCATTTGAGTTGTGATGAATAATATAGATTTGTTATTTTAAGCATCTTAAATCATTGCATATCATAAACATTTGCATCCATACATACATATGCATCATCATCATCATAAAAAATGCATAAAAAATATAAAAAGAAATGCATCCACATCATTTGCATCCATAAACATTTGCATATCATAAATCATTCATCCATAACATATTGTGAAACGATAATGAAAAAGAATCATATCATTGCATCCATCCATATCATATCATCGCATATCACATAGACATAAAAGTAAATGCATCCATACATGATCATATATAAGCATTCATACATCATCCATACAAGAAATAAAGTCAACACATCATAGCATAAATCATCTATATTCGTATCATGTATATATATTAAAAAATATGTCACAGTAAAAAATATGGATTAGTGTATGTACATTGATAATAAGTACAATATCCACAAGGCTATCAAAAAGGAGCCCATGAATGTATATCAGTATAAAGAATGGGGAAAAATAAAAAAGTGTCTGTATGTCAAGAAACTAGCCTTGGTGGTTGCTACCCTCTCTAGCATGCCGCTCAGGTTGCTCCTCTGCACGAGGATGTGCGTTGCTTCACTAAGAAAAATCAGGCTATTGAAGAGCCGCCAGAACATCCCTATGATAATGTTGCCTATAATATGCAACCTCCATGATAGCCTCTTGGTACAACCTAGCTGAAATAGTCTGACCAGAGTGGTTGCTACCATGACCTCTATCTGTTGTCATCTCGCAACCTTCTGATCCCTCTCACTGGTAACAACCTGTACTCTTTGTAAATCCGCATCCTTATTGGCTATCACCGCAACCACTTGTTATCGAGCCTGGTCTCACTCAATAGTCAAAACAAAAATTTGTTGGTGGGCTTGGTCCTGCTCACCTATCAAAGCCTGCACCTATTGCTATAGTTGTTGTATCTATGCATCTCTTGCATCCGACGGTGGTGGCACTGGATACTGCTGCACCACTAGAGGATGTTTTCCTACTAGAGGAGCCCCTAGAACTTGACCATCATGGCCATCTTAACCTCCCTTTCCTCTATCCCTAACACCTCTGCCTTGTGGCCTCCCTCTAAAGGGAGAACCTACAGGATCTGTGAGTCATTGTGGTGGGACGAACCATGCATCATAAGGAGTGGTCCGAGCAATGGGCTGACCCTGATCATATGCCCAAGGCTGGGCAACCAACTGGTAGAAACTCTCAATGGCCTCTAGTGCCAAAATCATCGATCCCCAAGTGGGAACCTCTCTAGTTGATCTCACTAAAATAGCCCTGTAGCCATAATTGGGTCTGTCCTGTACATCACCAAATTGTGTGGCCACTCTATCAAGAAGGTACCACTCAGTCATGGTATGCTCTCAACCTTGTATATATTAGGTCTTTTGGGCGAAGTAAATTTCTTATACATCATCGAACCAAGTCAGCATCTAAAGCCATGGTTGCCACTAGAACACAGTCATATCATCAATCACTTGTTGTCAGTACGGGATCCCAATTTGTATTGTGTGCCTAAGTGTGATAGCACCTCGGTATCTCCATACGACGAGATCATCTGGCTCCATGTTTTCCATCTATATAATCAGTTGAAGCACTATAATGTGCTCCCATGCCCAAATATGAAAGAGAGTCACACTTGCATCAAGGGCTCTCCCATCACAATACACAAAGTCATGTAAATCATGGTACAGGGAAGCCAACATCATAGGCCCCCATGCAAAAAGAGTCCTCTGATACAACATCCACTGCCAAGCCAAACCCCATCCTAGACTAAAAAAATGGTCGTGTCTATTTGGAGCCACCAAACCTAAAATGATGGCCTCAACAATCAATCTAAATGTTGACACCTGACCTTTATATGTCTCTAAGTCAATTTGCGAGGTGACCAATACAATCTAGTCCATATCCATCACCTCTAAACATACATCAAATCTGGCATTAGGATCGTAGATCACACGATCACCGTGGATAGGCAACCGTAATATCTGCCACACGTCCTCCAAATTCACTGTCGCCTCTCCCGTTAGAAGGTGGAAGAACGAGGTCTCGTTGTGCCATCTCTCAAACAATGCTATCATCATATCCAAATGCGTCCTCACAATAGGTGCATAGGCGATATACCACAATCCGATCTCTCCCAGGTGCTCCTGGCGCAACTTTGCAAGATCACCCAATCTCTCAAGTACTATTAGCCTATGCTCTCTTGACATCAATGGCTGGAAGACCTCCTGCACCCATGAAGTGCACAACATCAAAAAATTATCAAAATTTGAAGTTATTTGGAATTTTTGGCTCGAAAATCACAAATGCGTCGCTATTTACAAATGTGTCGCTATATTCAAAACTCAAACAATGACGCCCAATGCATTTCAAATTTCAAATTGACAAATGTGTTGCTAGACAAGCTGACATCACAATTTATAATTTGGCCTAACCTAACCCTAACTTTCAAATCAACAAGTGTATTGCCATTTAAAATTTGAAACCCTAAATTCAAATCTGGAAAGGCATCGCTATCTATCATTTGGGCGTCACCAATTGAAGTTGTCGCCAAATTCTAAATCCTAACGCCTAATAAATGCATCAAAATTTCAAATTTCAAATCAGGTTTCGAATCACATATTAGTGGTTTTGTGCCTAGAAGTCGCTGGAACTCACAAACTCAATCAAAAATGTGTCGGGGAAGCTCACGACACACCATTTTGTCGAAGGGTCAAAGCTCAAATCACAAGAATTTCTTAAGTGTGAATGCACAAACGAATTGAAAATGACCCCTCTTGACCTATTTAAGCTTAAAAGTTAGGGTTTTTTGCCATAATTTAACCTTTTTAATGGGGTTAATTATCATTTTCACCACTTTTGCCAATCTGAACCTAATTTTGCATCATTTTTTGCATTTTTGACATTATTCTTGCATCTCGGAACCTTTCTGAACCCTTGGGGCAACTTCTAAATGTTTATCGAGAAATCAACCCAAAATTCAAAATTTTCGCTCGATTTCTCGAGGGGGCAGGGAGTCAGTTTTATCCTTCTATAGGGGCTCTAAAAAAATTAGAATTTTTTTTTTTTTTTTGATTTGGGCAGCATTTTTTATCTGAAAAGTGTTGTTCTTTGAACCAAAGTAGTAGGTACCTCACTTTAAAGAGGGGTAAAATGTAGACATTGAAAAATGTCCTAATCAATGTAATACACTCGAATCAGATTTATTAACCTCATTTCCTCTTTATCTATCCTCTTTTCACTTAATTGATTCAATTAGCCTAGCTAATTAATTAATTGCATCATTTTCATCTATTGGCCTAATTAATTTAATCAAGTTAATTCACTTCTTTTCATACTAACACTTCATCTCATTAAATTAAATAAATCAAAATATTTAATTTAATCTCCTAAGTCATCTTATTTAATTAAATAACCCTAAGTTATTTAATTAAATATCATTTCACCCCTCCCCTATTTATTAAATCATCTAATTTAATAAATATCTTCTAATTCTTCTAATTCCCTAATTGCATAAATTAAACCTTATTTAATTAGCAATTAAACTAATTTTCTTCTAATTAAAGGGAATATTCCCATAGAATATTCTTTATCCTTTTTTCACAATTAAAACTTTGTTTTAATTTGTAAAATATCTTTTTCCTCACCCTAAAGAAATATTCTAATGAATATCCCCTCTCCTTTAATCAACTCACTTAGCTTCAAAAGAAAGTTAACCCTTCAACCTCCTAAACAAGTTACCTTTGACCCGCGTGAATAGGTCAAAAGTGTGTTTGTTTGAGGCAATTGTGAGCCTTTGATTAACTTTCATCTTGCATTCTCATCTATTGATAAGAATTCATGATCCATGCCTCTCATCCCCTTCATCTTGAACCATTGATTAAGCTTTTTGATCTTAGCCATCCATTCTTCATTTGCTCTCCTATAAATAGATCACTATTTGGAGACAAATGGATCCATCTTTTATTGCAAACTTATGCTGTTGAATTTACTCACATACTCACTCATCTTTTAGCTCACTATTTAGCTTGTTTTAGTTCATTTTAATTGCATAGTAGCTTCAAGCATCCATTAATGGCTTCCATGCATCCATCTTAGTTTGTAAATAAATTAGGGTTTTCATCTTTTAGCATCATTTTAGCTTAAATTAACTTAGATTAGCTTAAATAGCTTATCAATTGCATAATTAGATCATTTATAGCATAAAATCATGGTAACTTAGCTTGCATCATGTTCATTTTTTTAGAATAATTTAGGTTTTCACACATGAAACACCATAGTTTCATCGATTCTATTCCATATAATCGGTTGAGACAAGCGCCTCACTATCACGAGATTGGGAAAGGGTCGTCGGTCCACATCAATGCGACACCAATCCCACAACAAGATAAATTTTGAATGAATTAGAATAGATGTTTTGACGAATTTCGTAATTTAGTATGTTAGGTTTTGATGAGATGTTTAGTTTTAATCTTGTTTGATCAATCTTGTTGAGATTCAAGTATTGGTGGCTCTATTATGCTTCGATTCTTCATGGATCAAGCGTAATTTGGCCCATACATGTATCCTCACATCGACACTGGCAATGTTAATATTATTATTATTATAATTATCAATATATTAATATTATCAATGGCCCTTACTATTCTTCTCTTAATATTTATATTACTATCAACCCAATTAAATATTATTGACTCCCCTATTTAAATTATCTCCTCATTAATATTAATATTAATATGTACTAATGCTTATATTTGTATAAATCCTAAACCATTTAAATATTAATGCCAACTTCTTTATCTTTAATTACTTTGCATTTAGAAAAAAATGTTAACCTTAACATTAACCCCCATTTTTACATTGTTATAAGCTCCATTTCATTATTACTGTGAATATCTACATTAAGGTTAGTGTTAAATTCATTTCCTTTAATCAATGATATCAATATGTAACTTGCATCAATTTTTTTTATTAATCACCATGTTTTTATAGCAACAAAACTATTATTTGACCAACTAATTGGTAAAAAGAATGATTTTTTTTGGTTTAATCATTGACGACCCTCAATGCAATAACAATTCCTTTTTTTATAAAAGAAATCAAAATTTGATAAAAAGGTATCATCAAATTAACTGAGAGGAAGTAATGTCATTATGAAATTTTTAATTTAACAAATCGGGCAACTTTTTTAATGCTACCAAAAATAATAATGGCATGCTGATATTGTTGTATGACTATCAATAGACTACTAGTGAAATGATTAGCATGGAGATAATGACATCCATATCAGTGTGATTATTAATTGCATTATTAAGTAGGTTATCAAGTCCATTAACTCTTCTCTCTTCAAAAGAATTTATACTATCCAAAAATACAATGTGGCATTAAATTCATTTGTCAGGGACTTAGGTTTGTTAGCTTGGGGAGCATTGCCAATCCAACTTCAATAGAAAGTGATTTCCTAGCAAAGAAATGCAAATTTTTTTTCACAAGACTCCTACCTAACTGCAAGGGAAAGAAGAAGCATGACAATGTAGTTGAGCATTTGAAGCTTAAATGAAATTAATGAATAATTGTATTTTAATTACTAGCTTGCTAACTTGCAGCCCCCATACTATGATGGTGGTGGCTGAACCATTTAAGGCAAGATTGGCTAGCAAGATAGAGTTGAATATTTTGAATAAAACACCATCAAATATGTACTCAACTAGTGACATAATCCGCCAATTCTTCCTATCACGATAATATTATTTTTAATAACTAAAATTTCTATGAGTAGACTATTCATGCTTATATCTTAAACCCATTGTTTCTATTGATGATAGTGTCTAGCGCAAACTAGGAGCAAAGCTAGCTTTGAGTTGTGGATTGGACATTGCGTTCCTTTCTTGGGATGCATTATCCTACCATAACAATGGTGGCAGTTGGATAAAGTAAAACTCAAGCCTTAAGTGGTAAACTCCAGTAGTGAATCCTTTGGTAGCTCTACTCAATCTCACTGAATTTTTTTCTTTATTGGGAGAAGTGACCAACAAGCTTCATGTAGCCAGAAAGGCCGAGACTAACACAGGCCAACAACCATAAGGACCACTACCAATAAAGGTTGTGGCTAGCTTAGGCCATTTTATATATTTATATATATATATATATATTTTATTATATTCTCTTTACACATAGAGGATTCATTCATTTTGGTTGTAGAATATTTAAAACTCAATAGCCATAGACTAATATTTTATCTGAATGAAGTGAAGCCCTAATCTAAACATATCTTAGGTATTCTACCATGTCTTTTAATTTCAATAGAAAAGTTGAGACTTGGAAATTGATCAGTATGATACAGAGTTGTTTTACACCATGATACCATTTATTAAATAAACCATCTTATGTTGATGTAAATAGTATTTTTTATTCCAACTAATCCAATTTATCATGCACTCTGAATTGTTTTAGCATAAAATAATAGGGCTTTAATTTTAAAAATATAACTATATTTAAACCAAAATATTGTATACCCTCATAGTTCCCATAATTCATTTTAATTTCCTTTCAAATATGAAACAATACACATCTATTTTATTAACAGAATATAAAACAGAGTTCCTTTAAAAGGTAGAGTGATCTACATAGATTTAACTCCATAGTTTATTTTTATTTCTTTCAATTGTATTTTAAATGATAGATAGAAGATAAGGAAATACTCATTTTATACAAAGTTTTGTTTTATTACAGAAAGGAAGGAGAAACTAGAACAATACATATTTTCACAACATCCTTTTTAACATATAGAAATTTTTTCATCATTTTACATTTGCCTTTCATGATAACTTCAAAAAACAAGATGGAGTGATTTTCTCAAAACTACAAGTCTTTCTCAAGCTTTCCAACCTATATTATAAACACAATGCTCTCCAATGGCCATGGGTGTGCTCACCACCCAACCTTTGGTTGGAAAACCAACCACCCCCAAGCTAGGAGGTAACCAAGCTACTAGATACAAACAAAAATAACACTAACAAGCCATCTATAAAACAACAACATATAAGAAGGATTCACCCATCCAATATTACACATTTACATAAGGATTCTAGAAGAATCCAAAAATGGGGATAGAGTTGGACTACACTTCCATATGGGGAGACTAATGCACAAGAAAAATAACCAACATATCACTTTATTTTCTTCCTTCTCAAACAACCCAATTCACCAAGATTTCACATACAACACACCATCCATACTACCAATCTTCATACACCCATACCATCACATAAACTTGGGTATTCATACCCTTTAGCCTCTCCTTCTCAAAGGAGGAATTGGATCCCCATAATTTGGGTGAGCCTATCATCATAAAACCCCAACCCAATACACACATAAAACACACAAGACATTCATCATAAGCAACCTTTTCAAAATTTCATCAAAATATAAAAGACATACACATGAGTAAAATGAGGCCTACCTAAAATCTAAGTTCAATTGGAGAAAGGTTGAAGATGAGCTCCAATATTTTTCTCCTCCAAGAAATCCTTTCCAAAAACTCCCTAAAATCCAAGCCAAAACTTCCCTTCCAAGAGAAATCCAAAAAAAAATCTTCCAAGAAAAGAGCCCTTCCTTTGGCTTTCTAAAGGATTGAAATAGGTGTCAAGGATTGAAATCCCTTGCATGAGAGAGTGCCACATGTCCTTTCATTCACCCCTATGGACATATCTCCCCACAAGTTCTCACACATGTGTGAGAACTCTTGGGGAAGTGAAAAGCCAAAGAGCGTTCCACACTCAACAAGAGCTCTCAAATCTCATAAATGAGATTGTAGAGCCAACACTCCAACCCATTCCAAAAATTCGTTACCCTTCTTAATTCCCAATTAATAAGGGTCATAACTTGATAAATCCCAAAGATATGGGCTTGATTTGACTCCTAACCCATAGGTAACCATCCTAGGGGTTAAATAAGGGTCAATTAACCCAATTTAAGGACTTAAACACCCTTTTAAACTCACAAAAAATAAATTAAATTAAAAAATAATAAAAGTAATTCAAATATCCCAAAAACCCTCATCAAAATCCTAATTTTCTTTTAAAACATAATTAAAAGATTAAACATTAAATCATTTAATCTCAAAATAAAATACAAAACAAATGAGACTATGGTCCCTCCAAATGGACCATAGCTAGTTTTACATGGCTAACACAATAGGGTACCCTTGGTTACCTCTAATCCCATTGACCATGGGCATGTACTTGCACACTCAAAGCCACATGTCAATATATCCAATACACGATAATCAATAATTAAATCAACAATTCCATATATATACATATATATAATTAACATAATCAAATCTTAAACTTTTCCTGCTCCTTTGTTTCAAATTGCTTGTGCACATGGTGGACAGCACTTTGGGGGTACCCCACAATCCCCCTCCCCTATCCTCTTCTAACAAGGTTCTTTCCTTGGCACATGTTGCTCTGAAAACCTCGGGGGACCCTCCCTTGTTGCTTGTAGTTGATGAACCTGTGATTCTAGTTTCAACTATTGAAGATGTGCCAGTGATCTTTGTCACTCCATAATTAAAGGGTTGGAAGAATGTGCTTCTTAACTTGAGTCTGGTAGCAAAGAAATGTCATTCTCTTTCAAACGTTGTGGTTTTCGCTTCTGGTACTAAATTCTCTATCCCTAAATCCATCAGTGACATGATCGCTTCTTCTATGGAGAATACGGTGGTGGGAATTTTTTTCTCTTTTTTCCCTACTATGGATATGGTAAGAAGTTAGTTGACTACTAAATGGTACCTCAAGGGTAGTGTGGAATTTTGCACCATGGATGGTGGGCTATTCCTATTCAAATTCACGATTGTTGAATATTTTCTATATGTTCTCTTTTTATGTCCTTGGGTTTATGGGAAGCATGGATTGTCTTCCCGGTCTGCCTTTGGAATATTGGGATGAATCTATGTTGCAAAGCATTGGTGATTTGATGGGTCACTTCATCACATTGGACACTATTACCAGAATGAAATCTAGGTTAGTGTTTGCTTGGTTTTGTGTTAATATTGATATTAACAAGTATTTACCCAACTCTATAACACTATGTTCCAAATTTGGGTCTTGAAATCAACAAATTTTCTATGAAAATATTGTGGTTTATTGCAAAAAATGTGCTAAACCTAGGCAACTTATTTTGGACTATAAATCCATGGTAAAACATAACCCCGGTTCTAGTGAACCCTTAGTGGATGACCTTACTAACAACTATCCTTTCAAGTATAATCTCCTTAATATCATTGAATCCTTGACCAAATCTGGGCTTTCTGTTTTAGTGGTCCCTGAGGTTTTGTTTGTGGAAATGGTTTCTAATGACCCTACTTTAGTGTTGTGTGTGACTTCTCCTAGCAAAGTTTTATTGGACAAGTCCTCTCCAATGTTACGTTGTGTTTCAGAGGCCCCTGTGGCTTTTTTGGTAGAGATGGAAAGGGTTCTATCACCTAACTAGGATTTGATTAAGGATGTAGGACTCTGGATCCAAACAGACAGATATTGTTGCCCTATCACAGGGACAAACCAATGAAGATGAGGGTTGGACAACTCCAAAGAAGAAAGGAAAACAAAAGGAAGCAGATGTAGGTGGGGAATCCAAACCTAGAAGACCCAACCAGAGACAAACCATAAATAGGGAGATAGTCAAAGATATTGCTATTGGAAAACATAAGACATTGGAAGTGTCCTCAAAGAAAGTCTTTAATGAAAGTCCTATCCTCGAATGTGAGAGGGCTAAATAGCCCCCACAAATAGATGGCTCTAAATAATTATGTGTGGGAACATATGATAGATGTATTGTAGTTACAAGAAATTAAAATTAAAAAAACAAATTTTGAACACATAGATAGGTACATTTGGCCGAATGCTCATTATTCTTGTAGTGATGCAGATGGGACTTCAGGTGGGCTATCTATGATGTGGGATCCTAATAGACTAACTAGTTCAGAAATATTCCAAAGTAGGAACAGTGTGGGGATACATTTATCTCAATCTAGTTTTTCTTGGTTTTTGATTAACGTCTATGCTCCCATATAAGGAAAGAGAGGAAAGCCTTTTGGCAGGATCTAACTGTCTGGATACAAAATAACAGGGGGGCCCACTAGTTGGTGGTAGGAGACTTCAACTCTCCTTTATACCCTTTGGAAAAGATTGGGGGATGTATTGAATTAGCTGATTTTTTAAGTAATATGGGGTTGGTAGACATTGACTTACTTGGCCAGGATTTCACTTGGACTAATAGGTGCATGGGGGATAGCCTAATCCAAATAAGACTTGACAAACTCCTTTTCTCTCTTAATTGGATGACCTTACTTAACTCCAATCTTCTAGCTTTTCCCTAGGCTATCTCAAACCATAACCCTCTACTACTAGTCATGAATGATCACTTTGTTGTTGGTCCTTTTCCCTTCTAGTTTGAGATCATGTAGAATTCCCACTAGACTTTAGGAATAAATTTTTTGATTGGTGGAATATCCATGTAGATGGCTCCCCCATGTTTAGGGTATTCCATAAACTCATGTATATCAAAAGCATAGTTAAAGGTTGGGGCAAGAGGGTGTTTGGAGATGTTAGTCTTCAGAATTTCCAGCAAGAAAGAGATGAATGCATGGAATGTGAAAAAGTCTAGAAAAAAGAGGAAATATTTTGGAAGCAAAAGTCCAAAGTTCAATGGCTAAAAGAGGGTGACTAGAACATTTCTTTCTTCCATGTTTCAACCCTTAAGCATAGGAAAAGGAATCAGATGAAAAAATTGAAAGTTGAGTTAGGAGTTGAAGTTACTACCCCTACCTAGATTGGTCTATTGGCCTCTGATTATTTCCAATGTGCATTATCTAAGTCTATTATGGCCCCTTATTCTGATTTGGAAGACCTATTGTTGGACCCCCTTCCTACCTCTCTAGACTGTGAGGATAATGATAATATTATTGATGTCACTCTAGAGGAAGTTAGGTTAGCTGTGTTCAATATGGGTTCCTACAAGGCTTCAAGACCTGATGGATACCCCCTAGCTTTCTTCCAGGTATTTTGGAACATTTTTGGAGAGGAATTAATTCTCATAGCCAAGGATTTTTTCAAGTTTGGAAAACTGCTCAAACAATTGAATCACACCTTCCTAGCTCTCATTCCAAAAAATGATGACCCAGAAACAATGGTCGACTTTCAACCTATCAACCCATGTAATATCATTTATAAGATCTCCAAAATTCTGGTGAACCGCTTGAAACCTTTCTTGGAAAAAATATTAGTCTAAGCCAAAAAGGCTTTGTCTCGGGTCGTCATATCATGGATGCTACTATTGCCACTCACGAAATTTTGCACTCCATGGAAAGAAGTAACAATGCTAGTATAGATTTTAAGCTTGACATTTCAAAAGCTTATGACAAAGTCCTATGGAATTTTTTACCCAAATTTTTAGCTAAGATTGGATTCAATCAGAGTGTGATTAACCTCATTTTGGAATGCACTACAACTATGAAATATTATGTTTTGGTCTATGGGGTTCCCCATGGGTTTTTTAATGTAGGGAGAGGTATAAGACAGGATGATCCTCTATCTCCATACTTGTTCATAATGTTTGTTGATGTTCTAAGTAGGAATGTTGCTAGAATGTTGTCAGAGGGCTCTATTAAGGGAGTTAAACCTACCACCAGCTTGGAACTAGTTGTTATACAATAATTTGTTGATGATACCATCTTGTTTGAAAAAAAAATGATTGTGGAAGAAATAAAATGGAAAAAATTTCTTAACAACTATGTTTCTTGTTCGGGACAATGTATAAATTACAACAAGAGCATGATTTATTTCTTTAACACTCATGTTTTGTAGGACAAAGTGACTGTTGTTCTAGGCTATGTGAGTGCATCCCTTCCTTTGGTGTACCTAGGTATTCCTATTATTATTAAAGAATTTACTCCCACCTTCTAGAATTATGTCCTTGAGAGAGTTCAAAGGAAACTGGCTGGGTGGAAAGGCTCAATCCTTAGTCATGTCGGTAAGCTACAACTCCTTACTGCTTCCCTTCAAGGAATCTTGGTTTATTTCCTATCTATATTCAAAATTCCTAGATGCATAGCGGAAATTTTTGAAAAAATATAAAGGAACTTCTTCTAGTCTAGTACAAAGGAGAAAAATAAGTTGGAACTGATTAGTTGAGACAAGGTTTACCTTCCTAAATCTGGTGGGTTGCTAGGTATATGAAAAATCCAACCTACCAACAAATCCTTTCTTGCAAAGGTTGGATAGGGCCAGTTAAGAAACAAGAAGGACTAGTGTAGGATTATGAATTCTAAGTACCTAAGCAACTTCCCCCTAATAAGGCGTCTCTCAAATGAACACCCCAGTGGTGTTACATCCTATTTCATAGTTACCAAGTTACTTTTACCATTACGTTTGAAAATATTGATAAATGTAAATTGTGACTTAAATATGTTTACTTTTTATTAGAGGTAAAACAAGTTTTGAAGGGACCCCGAAACCCTTTACAAAAAAGAGAGATGCTTAAAAATATAAGCATATAGATCAACAAACAACCAACAAGCAACAGACCACAAGCAAAACAACTGCCAAAAAAGGAGGATACAAAATAGAAATTATAGATTCTTAATAATATTTGTAGCCTCCATATCACTTTCAATTATCTTTAGATGCACTTCCATAACTTTAGAAATTTATTTGGTAGGTTCCCCAACTTTTAGCTTAGTTTTATTGTAGTTTCGAGTGCAGGGCCCCATTTCACTTACATCTTTAATCAAAACACCAGACAAACCAACAACATTCCTAGTAGTAGCCTTATCATCTGAAGCTTCCTCTATCCACTGCCTATTCCCTGCAATGTCCTTACCACCCAAAGCTTCCTCCATCCACTGCCTCACCTTCTCATTGAGGATAGTAAAACCCTTTGCTTCATTTCTCATAGCAGATTTGGTCACATCCACAACCTAGTCCAATTTTAAATTATCTTGTTCCATCTTCTCTTCTAAGGCCACAATCCTCTTTTTAAAATTTTGCTTCAACTTTAACATTTCATCAGCAATAATCTTTAAAGCATAAAAAAGTTGGTTAATTTGAGCCTATAGAGAGGACTTTGAAGATTCCCAAACTTTACTCATAGCCCCACGATCCTTCACATTGGTCATATTTAGCTTATGGAAAGCCCATTTGAACAACCTAAATAGAGAGATAGAGCCCTCCTTCACCAAGCACAAAACATTAGGTAAATCCTCATGGTTAAAATTGAACAAATCCATTGCATCTGCTTCAACCTCCTGGGAGTCACTGTTCAAATTTTGACTATCAATCACCTCTTTATCTTTTTTCCCAGTAACTGGCATTTGCATTTTGTGAAGAGAGCTCACAATTTCATCAACAACAGTCCTCCCTCTATTCTACATCTTCAGCCCCTATTCAGGAATATCCATGTTATCCTACCCGCCAACAACATTTAGAGGTGACTCAGCACCAATTCACTCCTCTTGAACATGACTGCCAATCCACTTAGCCATCTTCTTGCTACTCCTACTCTTTGAGCCCTTTTTATCTTAGACCCAAACACAAGGGGAATCCCAATATTTTCCCCAACAACAACTTTCTTCCCTTTCATCAGGGCAAAGGATTCACCCTTCCCAATTTTACAAGGTTTTTCACCAACCACCTCATCACTGCAAGTATCTAATCCATGGAAAAAAGGGAAGATTTACCTTTCTTACCACCCTTAACAAGAGTAGGAGGCTTCGAATAGACTTCCATTGAAGCCTCCAAGTCAGGTTCATGATCATCATCCACTTTCGACGTAGTCTCATACTCCAAATCTATTTTTTTTTTTTTACCTTTAGGAACCTTCTCAGGGTGCTTAGGAACCACATGGGACTTGGCATAATCTGAAATGAGGAAGATTAAGACAACATGAAGCACATGATTTTTAGGATTACACTTGTGATCCTTAATCCCACATTCCAATGACGCAAACAAATAGAAAGGAAAAGAAACTTTATTCTTGTGCCTAAAGTGGTTCAGAAGAACAAAATGATATCTTTATATTTTATGTTTTTGAAAAGATAGAGTTTTGTTGTTGTTGTTTTGTGTGGAATAAGCATTGATTTGCTAGGTTAGGTAAAGATTATGTTTTGAAAGAATATTATTATATTTACATCTTATGATCCTTACTTGAGTCTTTGTACATACTCCATATTAATGAGTGATTGCATTCATTAGTATTATATACTAATGAAAGAAGAAGCTTTGAATAGCTTATGAAGTATTTGTCTCCAAGATATTGTGTATTCTGAACTATAGAAAGTACATAGATTACCTAGGAATTAGATTATCTAATGGAAGAAGTAACTTGTATTTGATAACATATTATGCTAGGTAAAACCTAGTGGTTAATGAGGGTAGTAATACAACAAAAATGATGGCATAAGAGACATGTCATCATTGATAGGTTGTAATGTTATGCAAACCAAGTTGTTAGTCAACACTTGAATGATCACTTGATTTTTTATTTGAACCCTAAGTTGAGAATAGCCTACATGAATGGTATAAAATTTGATTGCTGATTTTATCCTGGGATTAGGGTGAACTAAGGAGGAGATTACCTATGTGATTAAGTTGATCACTTGAATTTGTGAATTACTATTGATTGAAGCCATAGGTGGGAATACCCTATTTAGTTGGATTGTTACTTGATTGGTTATTTTACACTCTTGACGTGAAGTCTTCTTATTGATAAAAATATACTTTTTGGATAGTCTTTTATTGATGTGAATTCACCCTCGATTAGAGTCTTTTATTATTGAGACTATACTTTTGGTTAAGGTCATTATTGATATGATTATTCTTTTGATTAAATTCATTTATTGATAAGATTATATTTTGAGTAAATTATTCCTTATTGAAGGTTATACTTTTAGTTTGAGGTTATTTATTGATACTCTTGAAGGGAGTCATTTAATGTTGAGATAAACCATTGATTGGAGACTTTTATAGTTGGGATTGTACCCTTGGTACTAGAGTCATTTAATAATTTGATGTTATATTATTTTATTTGGTTACTCGATAAGTAAGAGTTACTTTGTTTACTTAGTAGGAATGTTATATTCATAGGTTGTTCTTGGGGTTAATGATTACCCAATAGAGGGAATTTACTATGAGTAATTATTATAAAAGCGATAGGTTGTTCCTAGGGTTAACGATTACCCAACAGAGGGAATTGCTTATGCATAGTTCATGAATGGCCATTGAACAAATAGAGCTACAAAAGTGGGTGAACAAATGACACTTTTATATGAAACTTTGGCCAAAGTAGTGTAAGTAGACATTGTTTACACTGTCAATTCATTGTGACTAGTATAGATAATTCTAGTTTAATATTTCATACTCATAGTTGTAGCTACCGTTTGATTAGGTTCTAGATTGTAGGGCACAACACTAAGCTTAGGAAGGCTATTTGTTATGGGGTTTTACCAACCAATCTCTTCGTTGAAGGGTAGGTCCATCTTCCCATATGTGGAAGATGTGTGGGGGACCACATTTGAGTCCATGGTTGGTGGAAAATCACTTGAGTGATGCTTCTCCTCATCAATTGGCGGCTGTTATTTGCAAGGGATTTCCTGGACCATTTGTTACTAGTGCTAATGAAGCTCAGTGGAGCTATGTATGTTTTATTATATCCATTTCTACAGAGGTTGCAATGAAAGAGATGTTATCTTGAGATTTTATATATGGTATTATGATGTAGAGAGCACCTCACTCTCTCTCAGCACTCTTCACCGTTCAGAGACTAGTGATATGCCTGATAACATTGACAGTAAATAGCAATCTTCTTTCCTTTGTTCTCATCCTTTTTTTCCCCCTTACAAATGAAACGTAGTCTCCACTTTATTTAACCCCAACCACAAAAATAACCAAAAACCCTGCACTTCCAGAAAGAAGGCAGAACAAGCCAAAAATAGAGTCAGACTGGAGCTGACCGTTACAAACCAAAAAGCACGAACAACAAAAAAAAGAAAAGAGTAGACCAGTAGTGGAAGACCACAATTAATCAGCCGTTACATTATCTTCCCCACCTTTGAAAGGTTCTGGACCTCCTGGTTCAGAAGTGTCTAATTTTGTAAACTTCATGAGATCTCCTTCAATGATCCAAGTGTTGTTGGAATCTGGTAAACCTACCCATTTTACCAGATACATCTTATAATTCTTGGCTCTTGTGGTAACAATCTTGGTGTCCACTATCTTTTCAATTTGCTCTCTCCTCTTCCGTGGCAATTTACTCGACAAGTCCCTCAGCACATCTTCATCAAAAATTTGTTCAGGACCAGGGTAGAATGGGTAAAGATCAGCAACGTTGAAAACAGGACTAATATCCAAATCTTTAGGAAAATTTAATAAATAGGCATTCTCACTAATTTTCTTTAGTATTTTGCAAGTTCCCACTTTCTTGGGTTTTAATTTATTATAAGTGCCTTGGGGAAACCTTTCTTTGCATAGATACGCCATGACTTGCTCACCTTCCTCATATACTTTCTCCCTCCGATGCACATCAACATTCCTTTTATATTGCTCATTGGTTAGTTGCAGCTTATGCTTCACTTGTTGCTATATTTCTTGAATGTGTCTAGCAAAGTCCTCTGCATCTTGGCTAACCCATTTCTCATTAGGAAGATCAATAAGATCAACAACCCCCTTAGGATTGTTTCCCAAGACGACTTGGAAAGGAGACTTACCAGTGGACCTGTTGATGCTTGAATTAAAAGCAAACTCAGCTTGTGCCAAAGTCAAATCCCACTGCTTTGGATTCTCCCCAACTAGACACCGAAGCAAATTACCCAAACTCCTATTTACCACCTCAGTTTTCCCATTTGTTTGAGGATGATAGGCTGAACTATACTACAGTTTACTATCAAGCTTCCTCCACAAAGTCCTCCAAAAGTGGCTCAAAAACTTTGTATCTCGATCACTAGTAATAGTTTTGGGTAGTCCATGCAAGTGAACAATTTCTTTGAAAAACAATTCAGCAACCTTACTTGCATCACTAGTCTTTTTGCAAGGAATGAAGTGGGCCATCTTTGAGAACCAGTCCACAACAACAAAAATAGAATCATTTCCACATTGAGTACGAGGTAACCCCAACACAAAATCCATGGAGATGTCAATCCATGGTCCCTCAGGAATGGGTAAGGGTTTGTATAACCCTGTGTTTTGCTGTCCTCCTTTAGAAACTTGACAAATTTTGCATGTAGAAACAAATTTATTTATGTCCTTCCTTAACTGAGGCCAAAAAAATTTCTCACTCACTAGGCTATAAGTTTTGTCTCTTCCAAAGTGTCCCCCCAAGCCATTTGAGTGAATTTCACGAATCAATTTTTCCCTCTTGGATCCTAAGGGGATGCAAAGTTGGACTCCTCTAAATAAAAATCCACCTACCAATAAGTAACCTTCAGAAAATTTATCCCTTGTAATAGCAGGACTATTGAGGGCAACTATGACTTTGCTGAAATAAGGATCATTTACATATTCTCCCTTCATTTCCTCAAACCCAACAATCTCATTGGTCATTGAGACAAGTAAGTGACATCTCCTACTTAAAGCATCAACTACTACATTAGTTTTTCCACTCAAATGTTGAACCACAAATGTATAATTTTGCAAAAAGGAGACCCACTTGGCATGTTTATGCGATAATTTGGCTTGGGAGTTGATATATTTCAGTGCTTGATTGTTTGTCAACAAGATGAATTCTCTATGTAATAAGTAGTGCCTCTCTTGTTTCAATGTTTGGACAATAGCATACAATTCTTTATCATAAGTACCATACCTCTTCTTAGCATCATTTAGCTTCTCACTAAAGTAGGCAATTGGTTTGCCCTCTTGACTTAGCACACCCTCGATGGCTACTGTTGAAGCATCACACTCAATGGTAAAAATATTTTCAAAGTCTGGTAAGGCAAGGATAGGGGCTTCAGTCACCTTCTTTTTAAGCTGCTCAAAACTTCTCTCAGCTGCTTGAGTCCAAGAAAAAGACTTTCCTTTAGTACAATCAGTCAAGGGAGCACATATTCCACTAAAATTTCTAATAAACCTCTTATAAAAGTTTACCAATCCATGAAAACTCCTTATTTCTGTAATAATTTGAGGGATAGGCCATCCAAGTATAGCCTTAATCTTTTCAAGGTCCATGCTTACTCCTTCTGCTGAAATCACATTTCCAAGGAAAACCAACTTATCTTTGCGAAACTCACTCTTCTCAAGATTGATAAACAACCTCTCTCTTCTAAGCGTGTCAAAAATAATTTGAAGATGTTCCAAATGTTCTTCCAAGCTCTTGCTGAAAATCAGAATATCATCAAAATAGATTATGATAAATTTTCCAATATAGGATCTAAATACCTAGTTCATGGTGCGCATGAAGGTGGCAGGGGCATTAGACATCCCAAAAGGCATCACTAACCATTCATATAAACCATCCTTGACCTTGAAGGCTATCTTCCATTCATCCCCTTCTCGAATTCGAATTTGATGATAACCACTCCTCAAATCAACCTTGGAGAAGATTTTAGCACTTGCCACACATTCTAATATGTCATCCATTCTAGGAAGGGGGTACCTATACTTTACCGCGATCTTGTTGATGGCTCTAGAGTCCACGCACAATCTCCATCTGCCTCCCTTTTTAGGTGATAGTAAAGCTGGTGTGGCACAAGGGCTCATGCTCTCTCTTATGAACCCTTTTTCTAACAATTCACAAATCTGCCTTCTCATTTCCTCATTTTCTTTTGGAGACAGTCGGTATGCAGCTTGGTTAGGTAGCTTGGATCCTGGTACTAAGTCAATATGGTGAGTAATACCTCGTGAAGGAGGTAAACAAGCAGGCAGCTCTATTGGAGTTATATCAGAATATTCTTTCAACAATTTTTGCATCTCTGGAGGAGGTTGGACTCTACTAGGATCCTTTGCTTCCTTTGGGCATAACAAATAACAAGTTGATCCCTTGCTCTCATTAAAAAATTTCTTATACCTTGTTGAAACAAGAGACAATGCTGATATTTCAAATGCATCATCTTCTTTCCATGGTTTTAAGAGTTTTCTTTCCTTCATGTTGAACCTCATAAATATTCTCCCTACCCCGATGGATTACATTTCTATCATACTGCCAAGGTCTGCCCAACAATAAATGGCATGCATCCATTGGCACAACATCACGATGCACTTCATCCACATAAGAGCCAATCTTGAATGCCACAAGACAAGATCTATCCACCAACACACTATGATCCTTCTTTAGCCAAGAAATTTTGTAGGGATTAGATTTTGGAACACAAGGAAGTTGCAATTTATCAACCATCTCCCTACTCACCAAATTATCAGTAGATCCCCCATCTATGATCACCTTACATACCTTGTCCTTACATTTGCATTTGGTTTGGAAGACACTTTTCCTTCTCCAATTAGCTTTAGGAGTTTCTTTTTCCCCAGTTATCATAGTTCTCCTCAACATTAGGTTCTCTCCTGACTCTGCTTTAGCTTCTTCAACCCAACACTTTTCTTCTTCTTGGGCCACCATCACCCTTTTGGGGTTTTGAGGGAAATCTACAGCCTTGTGGGCTTCATCACAAATAAAACACTTTAAAGGCTTCCACTCACCAGAAGATGAACGTCCACGTCCTCTACCCCTAAAGCTTCCCCTTCCTCTAAAACTTGGATTCACACTCTCATCTGGTTCTTCTTCTTTATTAGACTTGGAGGAACTCCCTCTTCCTCTGTTTTGGTAGTTATCACTTCTCTTACTCATAAATTTACCCTTTTGGCTTAGCTTCTCCTCTGCCCTTAATGCATATTCATAAGCTTCATCCAATGTAGGCACTCTCAACAATGCAAGCTCATCTTGAAGTTGAAATTTGAGTCCATTCACATACCGAGCTGCTACTTGCTCTTCACTCTCCCATATATCTGTTCAAATTTGAAGTCTCATGAACTGTTCAGTATAAGCATGTACTGACTGATCCTTTTGTTTCAAATTTTGGAATTCTTTAAACAATTTTTGCTGGTAATCAGAGGGCAAGAATCGAGCTCTCAAATGTTTAAGCATCTTAGGCCAAAGCCTAATTTTATCTTTTCCTTGTCTTCTCAGGTTGAAATATGCACATTCTCCCACCACAAGGCTACATGTGACTTCAAATTGGATGCAACAATTTTCACTCTTTTTGGATCATCTTCATCAATGTCCTCCATGTCAAAATACTTCTCCAATTCTTGAACCCAATCTAGAAATACATCTGAATTGAGCTCTCCTTTAAAATCAGAAATGTCAACCTTTACCTTGGAACTTTGGCTTTTGAAGGCTTCAATAAGCCTCTCCATAGGGTCTACTACATTGGCAACGTTTCTACGATGGCCTGCATTCCTTCTGCCTCTTCCTCCCCAATTCACATGTACACCCCTTTGGGCCATAGCTAATTGCTCTGATACCAAACTGATGTAGAGAGCACCTCACTCTCTCTCAGCACTCTTCACTGTTCAGAGACCAATGATATGCCTGATAACATTGACAGTAAATAGCAATCTTCTTTCCTTTGTTCTCATCCTTTTTTTCCCCCTTACAAATGAAATGTAGTCTCCACTTTATTTAACCCCAACCCCAAAAATAACCAAAAACCCTGCGCTTCTAGAAAGAAGGCAGAACAAGCCAAAAATAGAGTCAGATTGGAGCTAACCGTTACAAACCAAAAAGCACGAACAACAAAAAAAAGAAAAGAGCAGACCGGTAGTGGAAGACCACAATTAATCAGCCGTTACATTATATTATCTTGAAAATATTGTAATATTCAATTATAAATGCAAATAGAAAGTTTGGAATATGTGTTATTTCAAATGTGCATATAATCTTTGAATTGCAAGAAACTTTTTATTGCTATGAGATGGCATCATGAATTATTCATTTGTGGTTAAAACATTGGTAATTATTTTGACTAGAACTAAGGGGTTGTTACAAGTGGTTAGTTGGTTTAGAATAATATTTGCAAGATGAAAAAACTATAACACTCCAGTTTGAGATGGAAGTTAGGGGATGGAAAAAAAAGTTTCTAGGAGGACTCCTAGCTGTTTGAAATTCACCTTTCCCTATCTATTTTCAAGAGTCTAATGGGGCTTGCGAGGTTGTACTTTGGTAGAAATTTTAGTGACTACCTTTAAGGTCTTCATGGTTCTAGGAAGTGGAAAATGTTGGAATTGTGTTGCCCCCTCTCCCCAGAATTAAGGCTATTGGCTAGGACCTTGTAGGAAATCCCCTCCCTAACTATAATTCCCATCTCAAATATGGAGGATTCTTTCTATTGGGTTAAGGAATGCAAGGGAAACCTCTTTGTTAAGTTAGCTTACGGTTTGCTATCGGACCAGGGAAATTAGAGCAAATTATGGAAATAGGTTTGGAACAAACATTTAACACAAAAAATTAAATTCTTCTAGTGGACAACCTATCACAATAGGATTCTAACTTAGGATAATTTAAGGAAAAGGGGATTTCAAATCTTGAATAGATGCATGTTATGCAAGAATAATGAGGGGTTGGTTGGCCACTTGTTACTCCACTACCCATTTTCTATTGATGTATGGGATTTGGATTTTGGTAAATTGGGGATTCATTGGACCATGAATGGTGGCATTGAGAGTTTTATAGAAATTTGGTCTTGCCCTTTTCACCATTCTCTCCCTAGTGAAATCTGGCATCAAATTCCTCCCATCTTTTACTTATGTTTATGGAAAGAGAGGAACAATCAGATCTTCAAAGATATTGAAAATATCCATAAGCTCTTTGGCATTGGGTTCAAATTTATTTTTGAGAATGTCTCATTATATGATTGAAACCCCCTAAAAAAGCTCCTACAGTGTGGGAGATCAACATGGAAAGCTCATGGAACAAAAAATCAGAGATAAACTCCTTTGATAACTCTAAATATTTGGATAGAATTAACATGGTTTGGAAACCCCTGGATACTGGTTGGCACAAACTTAATTTTGATGGGGTAGAAAAAGGGAACCCGAGGATGGATATAATTGGAGGCATTATCAGGGAATCTAAGGGAAATTTAGTGGTAGGGTATGCTAGTGGTATTGGAATACAAACTTCTATGATAACGGAGGCTAGAGAGCTACTCAAGGGCATTCAAATTGTTGTCACTCTTAGTATAGAAAAGTTGTATATTGAAGGTGACTCCAAGACGGTGATTGACTCTATTAATCATGGTATTTTTTTATTGGTGGAGTATCATATAAATACTCTTGGACATAAATTATTTTATTTCTAAATTGGAAAGGAAGAATCTGACTCACATATTTCGTGAGGGAAATCATGTGGCAAATGCTCTGGACAACCTTTGTTCTTCATGGATCCTATCCAAATGTTGGAGAAGACTTGGGAATCTCCCTGTGAATATACAAGGATTTATCCTTGATGAACATAAAAATATTACCATTAATGATGGAATCTAACCTTGCTAATTTGGGTGGGTACATGTGGCTCTATACCTTTGGGCCTTTGATGATGTGGAATAAGCAAGATGACATGGAGAGGAATAGGCGAGAAGTTGGGTGGTGTTTTGAAATGATGGTGGTGAATGGTTGGGCTCCTCAAAATATTTATGGGAAGTCTTGTCAAAAGTACCACAATTCAAATCACATTTTTAGAAACATGTGCAAGGCCAAGTGTATCTTCATATTTTTGGTTAATTATCAATCGATCAAGGTTATCATGGATTTTAGCTTAAGTTTGATGTATTTAAAAATGATTTATTATGGCCCCACAACCATAATTTTTAGGACTGTGTGTAAGGCAAAAGTTATCCCCAAACTTTAGGCTAATAATTACCCAATCAAAGTTATCATGGCTTTTAACTTAAGCTTGATGTACTTAAGAAAGGTTTATTATGGCCCCACGACCATAATTTTCTTGGAAATGACCACCGAATTGTGTGAATATTTGGAAGCCTTAATTAGGTATGATTCTCCTTATTATTTTGACGATGGCGATAAATGGATGGTAAAGGTTATCCATTGCCATTTTGAAAATTTTCTAACTTTGTTATCTTAGGTAAGTTTCATCGCTCTGTGTGAAGAAATGGGAGATGAAAGGTTCGAACCAAGCTTCGTTCCTATGATGAATTCCACAGAGACCATATCATTTGGCACATATCTGTGGAGGGAGGAATTTCACCTCTTATGGAGAGCTTGGTGGGTCATGATGAGAAGCTATCGATGCAATTCACTAATTATTGGAGTGACAGGAGAGTCACTATTGGAAAAATATTTTTTGAAGTTAATGAGGAAGTTATTTCCAAGGCAACATGCTTATTTTGCACTGGTCAAAAGCTAAAGAAGCATACTAAGGTGCAAGATTTAGAGAGCCTCAATGGATAACCAAGATGAAAAAATATCCAAGCACATAACCATATCCTTCACAACTTCAAATGAAAAATCTTAACAACACCCATTTGTTCCATCTCTAAGATTAAAAAAAACATATCTAGCGTATAAAACCAACATGGATGTAAGCATCCCTAAAAAAGAATATCTTTTAACTTAAATCCATTTCCAAAATAGGAATGATACCATTAACATCTCCTAAACTCCTCATCAATGGATGACATCATAGGTGAAACTCATATACAAAAGGAGATAAACATTGCAAACACCCCTAAAATCAACCCTCTATAACTAACAAGAATACATTAATATTCATATCCATTAGAAGATAAATAATAAAGCATAATGCATCTAAAAATTGGATGGGAAATACCTCTTAGATTATTATATATCGAGTAAAACAAGAGTGGAGAATGAGATTGATCCTCTAGGATACACCAAGCTATAATGAATCTTTTTGAGAATAATCTCCTCCAAATGTCCATCATTAAATCACATTCATATCTAGGTGAAGGCTCCTCAAAATTTCCTATTGAAACCTCCAAAGAGTAACCATCTTAATAAAATTCTCCAAGTATCCATGAGCACCTACAACCAATCAGTCCATGTTAAGCTCCAAATGAAATATCATACTCTCATGAAACTCCCAAGCATATGGCTAATACATACTCAATACCAAGAGAACTATCAAAATCATTTTCAAAGCTCTAACTACACAACTATAGAATCAATAACACATCATGATATCATGATCTAACTGTATCATGCCAATACTTTAAGACACAATCAAGAGTACACCATTGAACAACAAAAAACATCCTCTCAATTAAGGATCACCTATCAAAACTGATAAGTCATAAAACCTAAAACCTTAATCAAATAATCTAAGAGTCCTCCAAGGATAATAAAGATGTCAAAAAATCCAATCACATAATCATCTCCTTCACAAACCCAAATGAAAAGTCTTAAAAACACCCAAATTTTCAATCTCCAAGATGAAATAAAATATGTTGTTATAACTCCAACATGGATGTAAGCCTCTCTAAAAAAAATATCATTCAACTCAAATCTATTCCAAAAATAATAATAATATCATTAACATCTCCTAAACTCCTTATCAATGGGTGACATCATAAATAAAAATTATATGCATAAGGAGATAAAAATTCCAAATACCCCTCAAATAAAAACCTCTAGAACTAACAAGAGTAACTTAAGATCCATATCCATTGGAAGATAAATCATAGAACATAATGCATCTAAAAATAGGATGGGAAATACCTCTCATATTATTATCCCTCGAGTAGATGAAGAGTGAAGAATGAGATTGCTCCTCTAGGATACACCAATCCATAATGAATCTCTCCAAGAATAATATCCTCCATAGTTCCATCATTAACTTACATTCATATCTAGTTAAAGGCTCCTCAAAATTTCCTATTGAAATCTCCAAAGAGTTACCATATGTTGACAACTGATCAATCCATGTGAAGCTCCAAATAAATTACCACACTCTCATGAATCTCCAAGAATATGACCAATGTTCTCAATACCAAGAGAACTACCCAGATTACTATCGAAGCTCTAAGTACACATCTGTAGAATCAAGAACACATAATGGTATAATGATCTAACTATATCATACCAATAATACAATACAAAATTAAGTGTAAACCACATAATAACACCAAAACATCCTCTCAATCAAGTATCACCTATCAAAAATGATGTCATAAAACCTAACACCTCAAATGAAGACTCTAAGAGTCCTCCATGGCTAACCAAGATTTCAACATATCTAATCACATAACCATCTCATGTTAATGAAATAGAACATGCCAAAGCTCTCATTACAAAATGGGATCTAAGAGTTCCTCCATGACACCAACAACCATTACAAAAGATCATCAATCACCAAATAATGAATCCATATCATTGCCAAATCTCACACTAAACCATGATACTAAGATTTCCATGACATCATGATAACAATAGCCTAAATGAATATTACTCATGGTCAACACACACTCAAATGCAATAGCATTAGCTTGAGAGAAGAAAGTAGAATCAATATCTCCAAGCCAAGAAGATATAACCAACACCAAAATATCACTTTCAAATGCTCCCACTAAATTGTGTAACCAATCTATCCATTACATCATGATAAACAATATGCTACAAGTCCCAATAATTTACTATTTGAGCATTATACTCATCACCATCCTCTCAGCTCAATACAACATATTAGTGTACAAATGACCATATATAAGGAAAAGTAATTGAATCTGCAACAACACTAAAAACACCTATGAATATAAATAGTCCATATCCAAGTTATCCCATTACAATAAAATGAGTGGCCAACCCAAGCAACTACATAACTCGTAGGTCAATAAATGTAACATGTAAACTCACCATCACATTAGTAACCTAAAAACCAACATAACCAAGAATATAACTTGTACATCTCAAGAATCAAACACTAGATCACTTGAAAATCCAATTCTCTAAAAAAACCCACAATCATGTACTATATTCAAGGAACCAATTAAGCATCCAAGAGATAAGAACAACCTCCTAAAACTAGACCACACCACCACTTTTCAATAACATACATTATCATGTCGTGTCAATGCTCAAGTGCACATGAACATCCATGACACCATAATCATCACCATCATTGTACTTTTAATCAACTCTCATTAAAATAAGACTCTAATTCTCCATGCATATCAACTATCTGTTCAAAATAGAAGACAACCTATGTACTTGTCTCCATCAAAGTTCAAACTCTGAAAAAACCTATAAAATTATATTAGGAAGAAAAAATTTGATAATATACTATACCATTATATATGTCTCATAAAATTCATTCCATCATGTTTTTTTCATTATATTTTTCTAGATGCTCATAAAATCACACCTTAAATCTCAAGCTCCTACAATTGATCAAACAAGTGTAATCCTCTCTACTTATCAAAGTGAAAAACCACATGATTCATTATGTAGTACATTGCAAATTCTCTCCATCACCTTTTTAAAATAAAAAAATTGACCACATATGTAAAAGTTGTGACCAAATAAGTGTTCCAAATCAATGCTTGACTTCATGGCACCAAAATATGAAAAAAATATAGCAAAAAAACCTTACCACTATGTAGTCTTGAAGATAGATTTCTAATGACTATCAAAAGTTAAACATTTGATATCATGGGTGAAAGTTATGCCCCCTAGAAGAATACTAGTTTACTAGGCTTGTAAGGGGTCTAGGGTGATCATATTGTTGATGTTAGCAATGGTGCCTAGATGGCATGATGGTTGAGGTGGAGGAACCAATGACGTAGGGCAATAGTTTTCAAAGTCTTATAAAAAAATTTATTTTTTTATTTTTAAAGGTTTTATAAAGCTTGTTTGGTTGGAGGTTTTAGTAGGCAATGAATGAGGGCTAGAAGAGGGGGCCATAGGCCATCAACAAAGAAACCATCAACCGAATAGGGCCAACAAGCCCCATCACATCATTGTTGCTATCTATATCAAATGATTCATGTGGTACTAACCACACAAGGGTCTACAAACCTCATATAGTCTACAATTTTTTATTTTATTTTAAAAGGTTTCAAATGATTTTTTTGTACATAGGTTGAATATTTTCTTAAATGAATTTACTTTAGTGTAATTGAATTGTATGTCTGTACAACAATAGGGGGTAGGGAATTTTTTTTCTTTAGGTTAAGGTGGCCAAAATAGGTTAAGTGTTATGCCAATCTTCATTTTTCAAACATCTAGGATCCAATGATGAGGCTTGTTTTGTCCCAAGGGGTCATATTTGAAGCTTCTCCCACAAAAATCTTACAATGAACATAAAAAATTGTAACTCATTTTCAAACCCCAAAATCATAAAAAATAGTCATAAATCTACAAACCCTAAAACCCCAAATCTACAAATATCAACCTATGCAACATATCTCATACCTTGAAATATATGAAATCTCTTTAGCATTATCATGGATTCAAATTTGCATTAGATATTCTCATAGAAGTTTTATACCAAAATAGAAATATCTCACATCCCTCAACCACAAACATTGCTATGATACCACTTGTTAGAAAAACCATATAGGTTGAACAAACCATTTCCAACATAACCCCATGAAAGGAAAAACTGCATTAAATTTTATAAAATAACTATATGCAAATATCAAAGACATACCACAATATAAAACACAATGTATCCTAGGAAAACCATTAAGAGGGAAAATCTAGCCTTCAAAATAATTTTCACTCAATATTTTTCAGCAAGGAAAACATAAAAATACACCTACAAAGTCTCCATGAATAATTTTAAATTATCAAGTTCCTCCAATGCATCCTCCATGTGTCCAAGCATGTATCCACACACCCCATCCCATGATTTTACATATGCACTCTTGAAAAGAGAGCTTAATACAATGACAACCAAGCCAAGCAAGACAACTAGCCAAACAACCAACCTCAACCACTAAACATGTGCTTTCTTTTATAGAATTAAACTCACACAAAACAACCAAGTGGTAAGGTAAAATCATGTACGTCAAAACCATAAGCACACAAAACCATTAACCCAAAATTTACTTTTTGGTACTAAAATTTTCAATATTAAATATTTTCCCCATGTGCAACCCACACATAAAATATCTAACCAATGTTACATACAACTTTACAAGTGGACCCAAATAAATATTTAATGTGGGCTAAACACATCACCTAATGGTGTGAAAAATAAATTTTTATCCTACTTAATTAAAATAATTTATTTTTTGTGAAAAGTGTACAACACCCCTTTCTTAACAATTACCAATACAATGATTATTAAATAATTTATTAATTAACCATGATATCTCTACCACTTGTAATAACTATTTATAATTAAGATTGTGCCATATTTCCTCTATCTTATGTATGAAGAAGGCGGCACAATAATCTTTTGCATGAATTTTGATTATTAGCCATTTAACACTAATTAATCATATTATTTTTGCATTACACTCAACTTATGTTCAAAGCTTCCCCTATTTCAATCTACATTTGAAAACAATCAACTATATAATTCCCTTCTCATTTTCATCTTTGAGATTTATGAATCTTGAAATTATTTTCTTACAATGTATTAGGGGATGCATAGGTCATGTGCTTAATTCTTTAGGTGTTTATCAGTGTTTCAATTTCACCATTTTCATTATGAGTTTTGGTTGTGGCTTCTATTATGCTTTACATGGTATGTTTGAACCAACCACATGTTTCTAGATGAGGTTCATCAACATGTCAATTTTTGGTGTTCAATATGCTTTGATATGTGTGCCTTGAAATGTGCCATGTTCTTTGTGAGGACTTGATGTTTTATATTATGGTGTTATTTATGGAGATGCATGTGTGATGTTTATATGCTTGGTTTATCATATTGCTTCATAATGGATATGTGTATGATTATCCCTATTGTGAATATATATATCAAGCTTATATAACATTTGGATGCACTGATATATATGTATGTATGTATGTATGTATGTATGCATGTATGTATGTATGTATGTATGTATGTATGTATGTATGCATGCATGTATGCATGTATGTATGCATGTACATATATATACATACATACATATATGTATGATGTTGTACCCCATGGGTGATTATTCTATGCTTCGACTATTTTATATTGAGCATGTATGCTTGACATGCATGTTGAGTGGATATAGGTACATGCTTATTTCTCCACCTAGTTACGTAGGTTTGAGTTATTCCCCAAAGGTGATTATTTTGGAGATGTCACATTGGTCCTTTCTCTTTTTTGTTCCCCATTCATACTCAAATCAATTATGAGATGTGTCATGCTTGAAATTGTGTTAACCATATTCAAATTAGAGGCAATTTTGGAGTCTTCCTATTTAGTGAGTTACTAGTAATTGCATGAGCTAATTTAATGGTTTAATTTTCTCATTTCTTACAATTGGTTTTTTTAGGAATTAAATGACTGCACATATATTATCCATGAAAATATTATTGTGTTTTAAGAAAAAGGGTAAAGTTAAGTTAATTATTTTCAAAAAGAACATTTGGGTCGGGAATTTTTATGCTTGATTTAATCGTGTTGATAAAAGGAGTGCAAATGAACTAATTATTGAATATTTTTTTTTGTTCAATAGAATTTTTGAGAAAAAGAGTGAGGAAATTTGAATAAGATAAAATAAAGAAAAGTGAAAATTAGAGAAAGGAAAATAAAGAAATAAGCCAAAAAGTTAAAAAAATAAAAGAGCATGTTTTTTATTTCATTATTTATTTTTGGAAGGAAAATTCTCTTCAAAACACTCCTCTCAACATTTGAATTCTTGGTGGATTTTTATTGAATTTGAATTGTAAAATCTTGGGTTGGGTTGGAATGGAATGGTAAAAATATTTCTTTGTGTGTGTGGGGGCTCAACTCCATCGATTTTGGGGAATTTGTAAGGTTTCATCACTTTGGTGTGTTTTGAATTGAGGTAAGTCTCCATTATCCTCCTTATTTCTTGAGCTATTTTTTCTTATTGGATGCCATGCTCACCCTTAAGGGACCATTGGACTTCCCTTTTTGAATGAATTTTAAAGCATTTATTATAGTTTTCAGTTTTTTTTTTTTTTTTTACGAAAATGCCATTTTGTGTCGCCACCATGTCATTTTTTTAAAAATGTCCAAAATTTGAATTTCATTGCATGAATTAGGTGTTGTTCAAATTTGAACAAAAAATTTACTTTTCTTTTAAAATTTTTGAATCTTAAAATTTGAGAAAATTTGAGCTCCATTAATGGAGTTTGCATGAAATTTTGGGTTTTTATATTTGGAGATATTTAGAAAGTTTTAAATTTTACAATTGAATTTGGAAGTTTTAGAATGGGGGATTTCATCTCTTTCATGGATTTTCATAAATTGATTTAAAATCATGTTCAAAATTTGTATGCCATGTTTTTTGTGCCGCACTCAATTGTTGATGAGTGGTGATGAACCTAGGATGAAGGTATTAGAGAATCACAGGGGAGTGGCTCTTGACATCAACCGAGGTACAAAGGGGCCCAAGGATATGATTGGTGAAGAGTTTACTTAATCAATTAAAACTAATGGCATTGGGTAGATTAAATTAACCAAGATAATGATGTCTATAGCATAGCTAGAGCAATTGTATAGGCCTGATATGTGCATAGAAGGCATGCTCACTTGAGGAGCATTGGGTCTTTCTAGTTGGGTTCCCCATATGGTGAGTTGATTCATACCTGCCTCTATTGTTATCTCTTTAAGCTTTGCAATGACTCTCCCTAAATCCTCTCTAGAATCTTATCCTTATGTTATTGGTGTGTGCATCCAATGAGAGTATCTTGTTTGTTTCATTGGTGTTTATCCCTATGAGTATCTTGTTTGTGTAATTGGTGTTTGTGCCGAATGAGGATTTATATTCTTATCCATCATGTAATTTTTATTGAGTGATTTTTTCATTATGTATGCTTTGTGTATGGTCCATGTATGACATGTGTGTAAGCCTTATCTCATGTGTTTGGCGTGAGTGTGCTTGTTACATGTGTGACTATCTCTAGCACATTGGGAGTGCACATATGGGTACCACATGGTTGGGTGGTGTGGAATCACCATCGAAGTTTGAGGATCTTGGGAAGAGCTCCAATATTTAAAGAAAGTTGGTAAAGGTTTCTCATTTTATTTATTTCTTATTTGTAATATTTTTAAAAATATAATTTGAAGGACATTTGAGTCCTCTATCCAAATTATAATATGGTAATTGAACTTCTTGAATGGAGTTTATGCAAACTGGCCACATAAGTTGAATCAATATTATGTATGATTTTAAGTGTTTCAACGTTAGATTCAAACTTGTATGCTATGTTTGATGTTATTTTAGTTTATTATAATGTTATTCAAAATGGATGTAGAACACACTTCAATTTGGGTTGTAAAATGAACTCTAAGTTAGAAAATATGTATTTTGATCTTTGGAAGTTTCAAGTTTCTTTTTATGCTCTCGGTGTGTTTGGTTTTGAGGACTCACCTCATTGAGGGGGTCATTTTTGGGTTCTTTATGTGGTCTGGGTAGGGTCAAAAGGTTAAGAACACTTTCCCCTTTACCCTCTTGTGTCATTAGATTGATGTTGGAGCCTCTTGTGGTCTCCCTTGCCTTGGGAGTTATCTCCTTTGTGGGCTAATGTAAGGATTGATTGAGTGTTTAAGACAATTTTTATCGCTTGATCATTTTAACAATTTTGAGTTCAATTTTTTTCATTGTGCCTTACTTGTGGCTCCTGAGTGTTGTGATTGTCTCGAGGACCAAAAATGAGCATGGGTTTTCTCACTAGTTAGGACACTAGCACTAGAACTAAAACTACAATGCTAGGAAGGAATGCAATGCCTATCTAGGACTTTGCCACCAAAATAGGACTCCAACACTAGGCTTGTACACCTATGCACTCATGCTAGTGTCCTATCTAGGCACTAGTGTCCTCCGATGCCTTGTTTTTGTCATTTTTTCATCTATTTGGTCTTCTAACCATTTCTTAAGGAAACTTTGTATGTGAAAGTTGTTCCCTCGACCCAGTGATACTTCCAACATTATTTCTTTGTCAAAAAGTGTCATACCTTGAAATTTATGGCACATGTTAGTATTGAGAAGCATGCCGCTTGTTAGAGATGACTTGTCATAATTCTTTTCAGTGGAGGGTTTGTACCTCCCCAATAAGGCAACCCCTTGTGAAGGTTTTCTCTTGTTTTTATTTTTTTTAAGAGGGTTGTTAAACAGATTGGAGGTGGTTTCTACCCTCATCCTACTCCTTATGCTAGAAATTAGTGGTTGAGTCACCTATTCAAGGAGTGTTAGCTCCTATCCATTCCACCATCTATGTGGGTTCTCATGGTATTTCTTGAGTTTGTAAGAGTATCTTGGTATGGATTTGAGGTTGATACTTCCTCATCCTAACTTGGTGTTGAGTTCATGAGAGAACATGATCAAGGGTGAGTACCTGATTATTGTTTGGGTGTCATTTCCCCCTCTCGTAGGTTCATCATAGAGGTTTTGTTCCATGATTGGTAAGTATTCCATCGGTACCGTGACCTTTCTTGTAGAAATGGTGAGTTTGTTCTTATGGTTAGTGCCCTTGTGTCAATATGTGTCACATGAAACTTGGTTGCACATTGTCAAGCATAGTATGACATGTTGTCATATCTTAGTGGTTGTTATTGTTTCAAAAAATAATTTGTTCAATTGGCCAATTTCCTATGTGTGTGGCTTGGGTCATTACAATTCTTCTATAAAGGAACTAAAATGGGTATAAAGAAAAAAGTTGAGCCAAATTTCCCAAAAAATACTTTGGGATCAAAATTTAGTAGATGTTTTTAGAGTTGCTAGATGGTTGAAGTTCTTACATAAGCTTGAATGCTACCACTCAAAACTGGTTGAAGAATTCTTTCATAATTTCTCAAAGGGCACTACCATAGTTTTTAGAAAAAGTATTAAGGTAAGCATCAAAATTATTTCTCAAATTTTCAGATTTGTTGCTAAAGTAATTGATTTGCATGGAGAAAAACAACTAACCTACCAAGAAATGTTAGCAAAATTTACCAAATAAGGAAAAAACCTCCCCAAATTGATAACTAACAAAAAAGGTGAAAATAAAGGTATCAATAAGGACACCATTCCCAAACCTTGGAAATCAACAATGATCTAAGTGATGAAATATTTTAATTTTAAGGGCCAATTCAGTGTGGTGGTGGGTCTAATCTTTAGAATGTTGACCCACCTATTTTATGGTGCAAAGAACCCAACACTAAGGGTTAACCTACCTATGTATTTGCATGATTCTTTAAAAAAAATGGTAGATAGATATAAGAAATAAGTAGGAATCCTAAATCATTAGGGCTTGATTATGTTATTATGTAAAAAATAAATTTTAAAATATCAAAAAATAGAAAATAAATGGATAAAATTTCCATAAAAAATTGAAAGCAGAGTGAAAAATTAGAAATTGAGGGACATTTTGGAGCTACTCTATATAACATCCTCAAAATTTATACCAACATAACCTAGAAGCTTAGTATTACCCAGTCAGACATGAAAGATCCAAAAATCTAAAATAGTCCATGGAGGAAAAAATTAAAAAATAATCAACCTAAGAGAGCTCTGGATTTTAGGAACATGTAGAAATAATCTCATTGGGTGATGAGGGAAAGAAGAAGAAACCTAGAGGAAAAGGAACTAAGGGAAAGAAACTAGTATATATCCTAGCTTCTCCCCTTTGAATTATAAAGTATTGAAAATATGAGTCCACTCTTGGTGTTGAACAATATACAAAATAAGAAAATCCTACAAGAGAAACCCTAGGGGAAGTTTCAAATGCAAAGCTTCTAGAGGAGCATGATTCCCCCATTAGTGAAATTCCAACAAAAGAAGATAATACATTTTTTTAAGATACCATAATGGCTAAGGAAGACATGCAATAAGAATATCCCCTATATCATAGTCCATCCAAAGGAAAAAATCCAATGATAAGCTCATTGGAGGAAGGAAAAATAATTCTAAATGACACTCAATTTGTACTGCAGTTGTCTAGGGTAGAAAAAATAGTTTTTGAGTAACAACAAGAAATTAAAAAGTTGAAAATAATGCTAGAAGAAAAGATAAACAAAAAAAATTGGTAAATGAAAAATTGAAAAAGATAGCAAAAAAAGAGTGATATTTTTGTATCTAAAAGAATAACTTGATCAACTCTAGGAATTATCTAATACAAATCCTAAATGGGAAGGAATTAGAATATTTTTTCTAAAAAAAGAGAATTCCAAATTACAATAAGAAATTATAGGCTTGAAAAATAATTACAAACAATTGGATGATGTCAAGAATGAGGTTTGCAAGATAGGTGTGTTGTTACTCACATTTCGGTAGCCCTCCAGGGTTTGTAGCATGTTTTTGAATGAACAATTACTAAGTTGGAAGATCCTGATGATTAGGAATTTTTGGAAGCCTTTAAGGATGTAGCACCAAAAAATAAATCTTATGTTAATTTTTTACAAACAATCTTATAGTTTAATATATATACACTTCTTCATCAATCTCTTTGTAGGATAAGTATAGTTAAGGGACTTCATTTCTACAATGAGGGAGTATCAAAAGGTAGAAGAAACAATTACATTTCTGATGAGACATCAATTTAGACAATCAAAGGCCTTTATAGATAAGTTGAATAATGGATGCTAGAATACCTTGCTATGGCTGGAAAATACACCCAAAGTCTAAATTTGTATTATGAGGCTATCACTAATGTTATTCCTAAATTGCTAAAAATAAATTTTATAGCCTATAAGGAAAGATATAAAAATCCAACTATGCAACTCTAAAAGAGAGAACCAATATCTCCTAGGAATATATATGGTCTTTTCAAAGAGCCAAATAAATTAAAATATTGATAAATAAATATAGAGAAAATTGGATAGGAATAAAATATTGACCTCCACTCATTCTCTAGCTGGCCAACCCATTGAATGTTAAAGGTGTACAGTATTATTAGTAATTTTACAAATGGAAGGAAAAGGTAGAAAGTTCAAGGGGATACACAATTAACCCATAGGAGATAGATTACTCGACACATTTGGTTAATGCTATCAAAAAAACTATTTGAGGATGAGTGTAACAAGGTAAGGGAAAATTGGCCACAATTGTAGGCAAAGAGAGGACCTACTTAACAATAAGTATGGGAGAGTGATGAGGTATGAACATTCACCCCATCATTGGAACCAAATTATCCCTTTTTAATCATTCATCACCTTTCACATACCCTTATCATGTTTAAATTAACAAGATTATTAATAAATCAATTACAATATTAGTTAATATTAATGTATGATTATGGTTGTGGGCCAAAAGATATGTTATTGTAACAAGAAGACATGTTCAAGAAATAGAGGAGTTCTAGAGTGCCACATCCATAGAGCTTTAGAATTCCCAAAACATCTCTGGAACCATCACAGACTAGGTCTTAGCAAGAGGAGTTCTAGAGATAGACATCTCCGATTTTTCTTGAAGCTACAACTACCACCAGATTACTAGTTCTCTAGAAATTAAGAAGAATAAAAGACTTTTGGTTTATGATAATTCTCTCAAGTAGTTAAACTGATTTCATTTAATGCAACTATTTTTTATTTACAAATCCATGTAAAAAAATTAATGACATTAATGCATGTCACCATGATGACATAATCTAGGAATTGAGATGTAATTTATACATCTTTCTACTATTTAATAAAAAATAATATTTGATACTTGAAATCTCTAATACATGAAGTAATAGAGAACCTCTATTAGCTACAATTCTTGGATTCATGTTTTGAGAATCACTAATGCATGTTGTCAATGCTTTTGTGAGTAGAAGAATTCAAACTTCTATCTAGTTGGCCACTCATTTAAGGGATTAGAGTGCATGGTAGAGATAAGTAGTTTAGTCTTTCATTAGATTTATGTTTGCATAGTTGTGATCATATTCTTTATAACTTGCAAGTTTAATGTGTTTAATGTTATATGTGTTACCTCTATTATCTGTATTATCTTTGTTATCTATTATGTTCTTTTATCAATCGATGGTCATATGAAAAAAGAACTATGTATTTTATAGTTAAAAAGGTATATTATTATTTCCATGTTGTGTTGAAAACTTTCATTTAAAAATAGAAATATTTACTAAATGAGCTTGAATAATTACCAACAATATATTTTGTGAAAAAATAATAAGAGTATAATAGTTTATATTTCATTCTAGAAAGGCCTCTTGGTGGAAAAATGCAAATCCAAATAATTAATTGATATGTAGTTCTCTCTATAAGATAAATAGGTTAGAGGAGTAGCATAAGAATGGAGAAAATTGTGAAGAAAAAAATATTTGTGTGCTAGCAAAAGATTCAATTCTATTAAATATAAGAAAAATGAGCATGAATTGACTAATATCCCTAGGGATGTAGGTTCCTTGGGATTGCAGATATTTGAAGGATTACTTAAAATTGGCTACTATGTGTTAGAAAAGGAATATTTTCTTAAGTTATTACAGATTTCATCTACAAATCATGCAAATTATTCAGAGAAACAACTTTTATTAGAGGTGCATCCCTTCTCATTGGAGGACAATTTTCCTTTTGATTTTGGAAGGGATAGTCCAAAAAATGGAGAATTTTATAGAATCTCATTAAAAAAAAGAATAGACAATAGTGAAGAGGTGTTAAGGAAAAAAGAAGAATCTCTACAAATGACATTAAGATCTCATATAAAGAATAGATAAATGGGTATTGAGGAATTAATTTACAGTAATGTAGTTAGATACCAGTATTTACTCAAGGCCACCTTTGTCTCAATTAGATTGAGTTAATACACCTCTTGATTGATATTGATTGACAATTAATTTATACCTCTTGGAATTCTCATCTCCTTGATTCATATACCCATCAAGCATATATATATGTATGTATGTATGTATCCTCCTCTAACTTGTATATTCATGTTATTTGAGATTTATTAATGCTATTTTTATTTGTGGTAATTTTTATCTTGTGATAACATGTATTTATAGTTTCATTGTTTCTATTCCTTTCATTAATTTATAGATTATCATATGTTTTGTAGTTTCTAACATGGTATCAATTTTTTTAAGAGTGGCTTGGTCAACATACCTTTTTCTCAATAATGATCCAAAATTTGGTGACGGTGTGGATATCATAAAGGCTTAGTGCGCTCAACTCTTTCTTACAACTTTCCCACTCTTGCTTTTTTGAATTCCTTTTTTCTTGCTCTGATTTGACTGCCCGATGGGCCAGTCGAGTGGGGGGCTCGGGAAAGCTCCCCATTCTAGGAATGTTGTCCCTTTGTCTGGTGTTGTGTCTACTTTAGTAGCTTCCAATGTTGTTGTTCCCCATATTGGTTCCCCTTCTTGTACCTTTTTCCTTTCTCTTAGGGGAAGGACTCTAGGTACTTCTAGCAAGATGCCTCTATCCCTGACTCAGGTTAGATTCTTTCTTCTCGAAAGAAGAACCGACTTCTTTTGTGGAAAATCTGGTGGGTGTCAACTCACTAGCTATGGGTAAATTAATTTCAGAGTCTACTTCTTTCTTAGTCACTAGTTGGGAAGTTGACATCCCTGATGTGTTGATGGTGAAGGCAATGGATGGCCTCAAGTTGTCATTAGTTGGCAAGTTTCTGGCCTATTGGCTGAATATTAAATAGGTACATCTTTAGGCTTCTTCTATTTGGAACCTAAAAGGAAGTGTTGAGCTATCAATGCAATGCCCATAGGTATCTTCCTTTTTTCCTTTGTGGTTTATGAAGATATGTTAAAGGTGCTAATGGGTGGACCCTAGGCATTTAATGCTAGCTTCAACAACTTCCTCTCTTTGTTCAAATGGAAATCAGGCTTTGACCCTCCTATAGATGTAGGGGCTACGAATTCTACTTGGGTACACCTCCCAAGGCCACCCCTCGAGTTTTGGGAGATGGGCATCCTAAAAGGGATTGCTAACTCTTTTGAAAGCCTCTTGGCAGTTGATAAGATAACACAAGAAAAGTTAAGGTTAGTTTATGCCTATATATGTGTTAATGTTGTTGTTAAAATAGTTCTATTGACCTCAGCTCTCCTTAAGTCAAAAATTGGAAACTGGTCCCAACCACTTGAATATGAAAATGCAAGGCAATTTTTTCAGCTATGTAAGAAATTTAGTCACCTTATAGATTCATGTAATAAAAGGATTGAAGAGGTGCCCAATGAAGTCATGCAATCCCTTTCTGAGCGAGAGACCAAGGTTTCTAAGGTTGTATCCACTCCCCCCTATAAGGATGTCTTTGTCCAAGAGGGAGATGTTGTCTTAAAGAATCCTCCCCCATGGAATCTGAACCATAATTTTTTGGGGATAGGTACTCTCTACACTTCTAGGGTTTTGCACCTAAAAGGAGAAATGTATCCCAAAAATATATGGTGGTTCACTCAATATTAATGAAAATATGATTGAAATATGTATGAATATAATGTCCTAAATGCAAAGAACTAATAAAAGAGATGGATTATTTATGCAAAACTAAGGAAATGCAAGATTTTTGCAAACACAACGTGATATGCAAAATGACCTAAAAATGCAAAAAAACTATAACATAAATGAATAAGACTGGAGAGGTGCACCTCAAAACTAGAATGTGATGTAGAGGAGCTCTAGAATCATTGTTGAAGCCAACTGGGACACTTACGCCAAGTTGGGTGACTTAGTCCTATTTTAGGGAGATTCTACCGGAACAGGTTTCAGCCAAAAGGGTATCCAAAACTGCATAAAACACTTTTCAAGCATGAAAGTGGGACTAATTCACCACTAATGGTGACTTAGTCCACCTTCAACTTTTGGGAAATTTGAAGATGCAATCTATAGCTCTCGGTCTGCACTTCAGTTCCTGATAGGTTTCTAGATCTGAATTTGTAGAATTTGGTCTATAGGTGATCTCTAAGCTTCCTTTAGGGTTTTGTTGACTTTTAATGACTTTGATGAATTATTGACACCTTTTCACACCTTTCTCTTTGAAAAATTTACATACAAGACCTGCAAAACACATGCAAAGAGGGGGGGAAATGGTTAAGGGTTAGTGAATAGGGGTTTTCCTTTATCAAAGCTCGGTCTGGTAATTAAACCCTTGAAAATGAAATGAAATAAAAAGGGAATGATGAGTGAACAACATGTAATGCTAAAACTCACCAAACCCTTGCAATAGAAATATGAAGATATGCAAGTAGAAGCTCCAATGAATGTGGACTTGAAAACGCCTAGGATGAAAAAGTGAATGCTTGATGATTGCTTTAGGAAAATTAAGGAGATTAGAATATTAGGGGATGAAAATGAGGGGAAAAGCCTTTATTTATACATGATTATACAAAATTTCCCAAAAATACCACATCACAGGATGACCTCAAGGTTTAGAAAATAATATCCTGCCAGAATTTTGAAATAATTTTGATTTTTGTGCCAAGTGGGACTAAGTAGCCCCTAGTGGCGACTTGGTCCCACTAGGGAAATTTAAGTGGGTGTCAGGAATTAAAGTGTATTAAATGATGTTTAATGAGATTATTCTCAAAAGCACACTTAAGTAGGGCCTGTAAGTGTATTAAGGGGTCATTTAAACATAAGAAAGGGTTAAATTATTGATGACAAGCCTAGAAAAGCATGAAAATTTGTTACAACACTTTACAACACTTTGAGATAAGGCTTGGTAAGAGGTTATTTAGATGAATTATAATAAAGAGGTCCTAGAAAAGTGTGAAAGTGGGTTACAACACTTCACAACACTTTTACAAGACATCATAGAATTCTTCTTGATTCACTAGGGTCCAAGACCTAATATTAATGTGTTGACTACATTATAACATTAAATCTAGGAAAAACTAGACCAACATCCATAAGAAAGACCCAAATGAGCGTGAAACTGTCTAGGGATACATTTTTTACGCTACAGAATGATGTTATTTCTTTTGGTAGGGAAGTTGCTTCCAATGAGACTCTTGCTATTTTTGGAGTCCTGGATAGTAACGAAATCAAGAATGTAGCCCCAAATGAAGGAATCCCAAACCTGGGATTGCTGAAGTGTATGAAATCAAAGGTAGATGAGGAAACTCTAAATGAAAATTTGAATAAAGAGATGGGAAGAACTCGTAGGGAGGCTAATGATCTGGCTCAAGAGAAAGTTGTTCTTGGTGCTAATGAAGGGGATGGGATGGAGGAAGGGGAAATTGTGTCTTCTGCACCTACTCTGTCCTTGGGGGATTTTTCCTTTTTGTCTTAGAAGGAGGGTGGAAACCTGAGTGAATCTTTGGCCATTTTGGGCTTTCCCCCGACTCACCCCAGTGATAGAGAAGATGAGGAAGAATGGCTAAAAGCTTCAAATAAAGTCAAAAAAGAAAAATAAACTGAATATTTGAGGGGAAAACAGGGTTGGAAGACCTTCCCAAAAGGAATCAAGGAATAAAGATGGGTATGTGCAGGATCATCATGGAAAAAACAGGCCCTTAAGTGGCAAAAAATATAGAAAAATCAATGTTAGGCAACTTGACATAAAAATTTGAATAAGCTATTTATATATTTTCAAAAATATGTAAGAATAGAATCTATAGAAAATTGAATGTAGTTTCTAAACTACTAGGTTTATTTAAAAATAAATAAAATCTATTTGGTGAAAATTTGAAATTTTAATGCAATATTACTTAAATTTTAGGGAAAAAATAAGAAGCATCCCCACCACCCTAACCATAATAAAATGATAATATTTTTTTACAATATTTTATATTTAAGTAGAGGACTCATGTCTGGATGTGATGCATATTTTTTGTAATTTTTTCCAAGTAAATAATTAATTATGAATTTTTTATTACAACTTTTAAAAATATAAAAACTTGTATGTCTGACCACCTTAACTTGGTCAAAACTTCATGAAATTTATTTTTTCTTTTTTTAATCCTATAGCGTGTGAAGCATAGAATGTGACGCATGTTTCATATTCAAAAAATGTGATACCATTTGAAAGTTATAGATGTTTTTCAATCAGCCTATCAATCAGACTTTAGTCATAATTCTAATAGAAAATAAATAAAAAATATTTATTAAATTCAAATTAAAGCATAATTTATATTGGTGGAAAGCTGAGAATCTCCTCTAAAAACCCTTTTCATTTCATCAATTTTGGATAAAAAAAAATTCATCAACCACATACCCTACAAATACCCATAATATTGCCACTTTTTGGCCCATCATGATCCTGCACATACCCAGATATTTTAAAGGATGTGGCTGTAGGTAAACAAATGACCTTGGACTCGATCACGAGTTTGAAGTCCAAAAAGAAGTAATGTTGGTTGTTCTACTAATGGCCTCCTATTGTTTCTAAAACAATTTTGTTCTCATAATGAAGTTTCTTTCCTTGAATATTAGGGGACTTAATAGCCCTTATAAACAACTTTTGGTCAAAACTTGTATTTTGGATAATAAAGTGGATGTTCTACTTCTTCAAGAAACTAAAATGAAGAAAGAGACCTTTGATAAGGCAATTTTGAAAATATGGCATAGTGCAAATTACTTTGTTAGTGAGATTGAAGGGGCCTCAGGGGGGTATAGTTACTATATGGAATCCTTTAAAATTTAAAGGGACATTGGGATTTACTGGAAGGAACAGTCTAATGGTATCTTTGGAAGATCTATCTTCTCTGGAGAAATGGAATTTAATCAAGATCTATGCCCCCCAATTCTAGTAGGTAAAGATTGAAACTATGGGATTCTCTAAATGATGTTATAAAAAGAAGAATGGATGACTATTGGATGCTAGGAGGTGACTTCAACTCCCCTCTTTTACCCTAAGAGAAGTTGGCGGGGGGGGGGGCACTTGATGATTATACTGATAGTATGATGGAATTGGATGGGTTCTTTAATTTTTCCAAAATTTTTGATATTCCTCTATTGGGTTCCAAATTTACTTGGTCCAATGGTAGGTTTGGCAATCAACTGATTCAAGTGAAGCTGGATAGGTTTCTTATCTCTTCAAATTGGAATATCTCCCAATATCTCTCTCTCTCTCTGCCCTCCCAAGATCTGGATCATACCATAATGCTATTGTGCTTAAAAGAAATGTTGATCACAACAAAAGCCACTTCCCCTTCAAATTTTAAATAATATGGATCCTTCATCCTAAATTTGTTTCCTTAATCAAAAATTGGTAGACTAAACCTACAAGAAGCACCCCCATGTTTAGCCTAGTGGAGAAGGTGAGAAGAATCAAGCACAGAGTGAAAGGATGGAATAAATTAACCTTCAGTAAATCTTTGAAACTAAAAAATTCTTGGGAAACAACTTAAAGGAAGTGCAGGATAAAATGGAAGTTGTCCTTGTGAATGAAGATATTTACACTCATGAATGTAATCTTCGATCTCGATGGTTTAAGGTCAAAAAATAGGAGATTTTCTAGAAGAAAAAATATCATGTCCAGTGGCTTACTGAAGGTGATCGAAACACCAAATTCTTCCACCAATCCACCATGAAACACACAAGTAGGAATAGGATAAGAATGCTTAAGAAAGGAGATGGCTCCACAATGATGACTGAAAGAGAAATAGCAGAGGAATTTTTCAACTTCTTCTCCTCCTTCTAGAATGCTCAAGGGGATGCTAACCAGGTATATGAAAATTTCCTTGAAGTGATTCCTAAAGTTATAACTGAGAAAGATCTTAAGATTATGAATAATGTTGTCTCTATGGAGGAAGTTAAACAGGTTGTTTTCTCCTTTGGGGCTTACAAAGCCTTGAGACCTGATGGGTTCCCTCCTACATTTTTTTAGACATATTGGGATATTGTCAAAACTGACCTATTCAATGTTGCTAGAGATTTCTTTAGATTAGGGAGGCTCCTAAATCAATTGAATGCAACCTTCATAGCCCTTATCCCCAAGGAGGAAGAAGCCTCTTCTAGTAAGGACTTTAGACCCATTAGCCTCTATAACACTAGCTATGAAATTTTCTCAAAGATAATGTGTTCAGACTAAAAGTTGTGCTAAGCAAAATGATAGCCTCAAAACATAAAGGATTTATCCAAGGAAGAAATTTTTTAGATGTTATTACTACCCATGAAATCCTTCACTCAATGGATCTAAGTAAACACTCGAGGATGGCCTTGAAAATTGACATTTATAAGGCATATGATAGAGTATCCTAGCCATTTCTCTTTGTTGTTCTTAAGAAATTTGGGTTTGAAGGTAGATTCCTTAAGTTGGTCACTGCTTGTGTTACCACCCCTATGTGCTCAGTTCTTGTGAATGGAGTCCCCTAGGGTTTCTTCTCGTGTGGTTATGGTCTAAGATAAGGATACCCCTCCCCCTATCTGTTTATAATTTTTGCTGAGGTCCTTTGAAGAAACATCCAAAAGCTCATTGATTCTAAATTCTTGAGAGGAGATAAAGCTACTTTGTCTCTCCTTCCTAACTCTCATCAATTTTTTTTTGATAATACTATTATATTTAGGGAATCCTTTATTGGTGAATCCAGCCAATGGAAATCTATTTTAAATGACTATGCTTCTATCTCTGGTTAGCATATTAATTATAATAAAATAAAGATATACTTCTTCAATGTTGATCAATTAGTGAAATAAAGAGTGGTACAAATCTTGGGTTGCTAGGAAGTTGTTCTTCCTGTTGATTACCTTGGGCTCCCTTTGATCTTAGGAAAATTGGATAATGATTATTGGAATCACCTAATTGAAAGAGTCCAAAAAAATCTAGCAAGTTGGAAAGGTAAACTTTTAAGCTTAGCAGGGAAGATGCAATTGCTAATTTAAGCTTCTCTTTAGAACATCTTGATCTACTATCTATCTTTAAAATATCGACCTTCATTGGGGATAAAATAGAATAGATTCAGATAAGATTCATGTGGACTAGAACAAAAGAGAAAAACAGGCTGGATTTGGTAGGATGGGAGAAAGTGTGTACACCTAAAAATGTTGGAGGATTGGGGATAAGGAGAATTAAACTTTTCAACAAAGCCCTTACTTCTAAGATGGGATGAAATCTCTTGGAAGGGACTAAGGATTGGGTAAAGATTTTCCAAGAAAATATCTTAAGAACAGAGACCATGGTTGCTTCCTTACTGCCTCTAACTTGCCTTATGGATCAATTTTTTGGAACCATCTTATCAAAACCAAAAATGTGTTGAAATTGGGTGTGAGAAAGCGGATTGGAAATGAGGACACTGATTTCTAGAAAGACCCCTAGGTTGTGGATTCCCCTCTCTCTTCCTTAGATAGCTTCAACCCCCTCAAAAAAAGTTTGTCAAGAATGTGGTAAAAAGGTGGCTAAATACATCAATTGGAAGACTGTTGAACCAAAATGAAAGGAATTTAATAGTTTTCTTAGAATTCCCAACTTGAGAGGTCATAAAAAGCTTAATTGGGAGCCGATGCTGAAAAGGTTACATAGCCTCATTAGGGAGGTGACTTGGTTCTCCAATGAAAGGAAAGATGAATGGTTGTGGAAGGAGAACCCCTTTGCCTACTTCTGAGTTAAAAATTCTTATAAGGAATTGGAGAAACCTCTTATTGACTGTAAAGACCTTCATTGGAACAAGGTGTGGATAAAAAACCTTACTCCAAAAGTAAACTATTTCTAGTGGGCCACTTCACATGGAAAAATCTTAACTATTGATAACCTTGTGAGGAGGGGTTTTCAGTTAGTCAATGAATATATCCCCTATAAGTAGGAGAAGAGTCTGTAATGCATTTATGCTTCTATATTCAGTACTGTAGAGAAGTGTGGTATTTTTTTCTCCCTTTGTTGTTCACAGATTGGTTGTTTCCCCTACTATGAAGGCATTTGTTGAAATTTGGTCCAACTTTCCTTATTCCCATAAAATAATAATGGATCTCTAGAATTAAGCCTCTTCTTTCATAAACTGGGGAATTTGGAAAGACAAAAAAAGGATTTGCGGGGAAGGAAAGATAAGAAAATATGAGCTATGCATGTCTATAAAGGCCCAGATACAGGAAAATATGGAAGTAGGAGGGTATAGCTACTCAAAATTTTGGCTGACCTGTAAAGAATTGAGAATCAAGCAGATTTGGGGAATAAAGAAGGACCTTACTAATCTCAATTGGTCCACGCTTTCTGTTAGGAAGTCAACTGTTTGGGACCCTCCTGAAAGGGATTGGATTAAATACAAATTTGATGGGTTCTCAAAAGGAAATCCTAGCATTGTAGGGGTAGGATGACTACTAAAAAACCATCTAGGAGATTGCATTATGGGATATGGTTAGAAAATGGGTATCTGTTCCAACAATAAAGCAGAGGCAATGGTTGTTTGGGGTGGAATAAAGATGCTTATATACTTTGGTTTTAAGAAGGTAATTTTGGAAGAAGACTCCAAATTAATAGTGGACATCTTGAAAGGTGGTGTCGCGACCCCTTGGGAACTAAAAGACATCATTAATAATTGCAAGGCTCTAATGAAATTCTTCACTTATTTCCTTGTTCAACATGTGTTTAGGGAAGGTAATCTCTTTTCCAACTATGTGGCCAATGAGGAACTCAAGTCTATGTTATCTCTAAAGCTTCACCTAAAATGAGTTGTAAAACTCAGTTAGCTAGAGAAACATGGAAACACTTCTAGGCTGTGGGGAACCTAATGATGAAGTGAATCTCTAGATAAGTCGTCTTCCTAGATGGTTATATCACCTAATCTACTAATTTTTTTAAGGAAAAGAAAGAAGGATAAACTGAAAAAGTGATAAAACTAAGAAAATGGTAATAACTACTTCTATGGTGATACACCTAATTGAACAGGATTATGAAATTCAAAAACTCAACACTTAACTACAATGAAAAAGTTATATATTGCAAAATCAATTGTTGCATAACCTGCATAAGTACTTTACAGAAAGATCACAATGTTTAAAATCCTAGGAGGAATGATAATTTCACAACTATAAGTTGTTTACATTGTTTGACACAAACTGTAACCTGCAGTATCATACTCTTGCATAAAGGTGTTAAAAATTGAGACAAAATTATCAGGAAATGAACAATATTTCTCAAAATAACTTGATCAATCAACCAAATACACAAAATGATGCAAGGAATTAGTAGGAAAAACCTCAAAGTCAATGATATCCAAGGTTTAAACTATATTCCATCTCCAAAACTGAGTTAGAAAGTTGCAAAAAATTGTGAAAGGACTAGAAGAGTCACTGTCTACAAAAGTTGCATGAATAGAACTAACTCAATAATGAGTTACAAAAGTGAATATATCCCACTCTCAACAAGATCCACCAAAATAGCCACAAGAAGCTTCTTGGGTCAAATGCACCGATAAATCCAAAAATATAACATCTGATCTTTCTCCAAAGAGGCTCCAAAAGGTTGAAATGGTCAATTTTGACCAAGTCCAACATGGTGACACATCAAACTGCCCCCTAAAAGCTCTCATTTGCTCCAAAAATAAAAATAAAGGCTCCTATTTCTCCTCCATATGTTTGCTAACTTCTCTCATCATTCCTAGTTGCTCTCAAAAGATAACTCTTTGAATAAGTCTTCATATAGGCCAAGAAGAGTACGTGCCATTTTGCATTAAGGGATAATAAGATAACTTAAAGGTTTATAACCACATTTTTAAGTTACTTGTTTTACATTAACATTTATGCAAAAATATCCTCCATAGTTCTTTCATTTACTTAATATTGAATAAAGTGATTTATAAAAACATCACTAAAACAATACTTTACATTTCAATCATATTGCAAAGTTAAAATAAAGGAAAAAATACCTTTTTAGGAGATTGGCCATTTAGGGTAAAAGAAACCCTAAAACTAAGAACACAACCTCAAAGCACATTTTCACTTCATTTTGCATTTACAATTCCAAGGGCACCGCCATGAGACAACTAGGGTTTGATGTCCAAGCTTTTGGAAAGGAAAATTCTACAAATCTGATGCTTTTCACAAGTTGGCATGGTGAGTTTCTTGTTGTCTAGATTTCATTATCACAAAATATTTAATATTTCTATTTGTAGCCTGTGGATTTCATTGTTTGAGTTTGTATTTTCCAAGAAAAATGAAAGCAAAACCATTATCTGTATCTTCTCTTGCAACATCCCTTTCTTGCAGAAATGTTTCTTTTATTTGAATGATCATTGCATTAACTTAATCAAAGTTGAACACTAGCTTAAATCTTGGACTATATATCCATCCATTGATTGCTATGAGTAATATTTCCTACGCATGTTATGGAATTTTCATTAAACCTCCTTTTGAAACCATTTTCATGAACTATAATGTCAAGCCCAATTCATAACCATTTGATATATGCAACAATCTTGAAACTGTTAACTTATGATCATCATGTATGCCTCTTTGAGCTTTGTAAGGGAATCTTCAGGAAAATACAAGAAATAAGAAAAACCCTAGTCATGTTTTTTGTGTAAAAATGTCAAGCTTATGGAGCTTTCCTCTGTAACCCTTCATTTTTTGAAGCATTCTCTAGCTTCTATAGCTGCGGCCTAGCATTTTTACAGACATGGGTATTATTGTTGTTTTGTCTGAATTTTTCTCCATTTCCATCTAGGTATCTCGTTTTCCTCCACTACAAGCAACTGTAGTTCCTCTATTTTCATTATTTAGGGTTTTCAATACCCATGACCATGGGTTTTATGAATTCCTCTACTGAAGTTTGTGGCTTCTCATATTTATACTTCACTATTTCTCCTTGGTGTTAATATCAATGAGATTTCATGAGAGTGATATAGTTAAAACAAGAGCTATCTCAGTCATTTGTTCACAAGAAAATTTCACCTTGTGATGAAAATAATAGTTTGCAAAGTGATTGAATGCCATCACACAGTACAAGTATAACTCAAATACTATGCATTTTTTCCACTCAGTGTTTCTGCAAAAAACAAGGGCTACCCAAGCTCCAATAGAATAACATAGAATGAGCCTCAGGATAATCCAAGCCCCTTATATGTCTGTGGGGTTTGATCGAGTGAAATATTCACCATGGAGTCTACCATAGACACAAGAAAAGTTACTTAGAATGCTACTGCTATCTCCCTTGATGATTGCTCTATGAATGACAAGATTCATCATTCTCCTTTTGTGATCTTTGACAATGAAGAATATTCCTTTTCCTTCAAAGAAGAATTGGACAGTTTTTTGATGGTTCAAAAATGACTACCTAGCTTGAATTCTATGAAATTAACAAGTAATGCTACTTGTCTTTATCTCCACCTTCACAAGCTATTGTTTTGATCACTGTTATGTGCTTATTGTTAGCCTCCCTGAGACTGCTCTTTTTTCCTTTTATACTTATGTCATTTCTTTCCTGTAGCATACTATTATCTTCATGACTATGACTGCCAAACATGATAGAACTGCTCTTATCATTATGAAATGTGACACTGATCTTCACACTTTGCCACCTTGCCTTATCCATTTAACAACATTCTCTTTTCACTCTAGAATAGTGCATTTTTGTGGTGACTTGATCACTGCCAATTGCTCTGATAGCCTCTATCTTTAAAATATTTGACTCAATTTCATTCCACTAACTATATGTGTATTCTGATATTATGCTAAAAATCCAGATTGATGACAACTAGGTGATCTCTTTGCTTTATCTCAGAATGATGATCTTGGATGAGTACATCATAGGAAATAAACAAAAGCAATTGCATCTCTTGATAAAGAATTTGTATATATATAATGTCATGATATCATTACTGCTCTATATTACATTTATGACTCATTGCTTCATTGATGACTTATGATTGTATTTGAACTGACTGAACTAATCATCCATGATTTACTTGTTTAATGATATGTCCTCTATGATAGTGATTAGAAACACATTGCCATAGGTGATGTATGGTTGTTCAAGTAAATCTTGAGGTGACTAATTATGTTCAATGCCTTGTCAAGAAACAAAAACTAACAACATGCTAGGCTCTACCCTCGTGGGAGCCACATTTTAACCCACATGCTGAAATTTGATAGATTAGATCAGAAATACAAATGCACCTATATCTACACATGAAGCAAACATGTTAGTGAAATAAATGCATATTTTGGATGTGTTTGATGACTTCAATTATTTTCTAGGAAATTCAAGGTTTGCATGCTTGTTTATTGTAGATTGAGATTAGTTTATATGTGTATAGGTGCTTGTCCATGTAAAGTTGGAAACTATTAATTGCTTAGAGCATTGCTCTAATACCATTGCTTATGTCAAATGTAGGAACTAATGGAAACATGAAGCTAGGGAGGACAAAACCAAGCTCGAGACATCAATAGGACGAGATGACACATCAGAACCAGTCATTCACAGGCAATGGCTGGTTTCCTTCTTTATATGCACATTTATTTTACTTATTCATGTATATTCTTTTCTTTATCTACATTGAATAAGTTAAGTAAATCTCATGGCTTGTGTGAGATGGTGTACACTTATACATTCAATAAAGATCACTTTGTTCAAAAAAGAAAGATTTGAATTCTTCTTCTGTTGCATGCATATTTATGAATGTAGTAATTTGTAATTGTAATCTTTTCTAGATTATTTCATTTATGCATCCGAATGTAATGTAAAAAATGATTTAAATGTGCCTCTTTTTCAATCTAAAATCAACAAGCTCAACCTGATTGAGCTATAAATGAAAATCTAGTAATAGTGTAATAGGTGGACCCAATGGTAGTACAACCAATTGCCTTTGTCAATGAAAGACAAAGTGCTCAAAGATAAATATGTTAATGTGTATAACTTATAAAGGTTGGTAAAAGGGATCGACATAGGAGGACTATGTGATCTAGTGTCAAAAAGGGATCTCATAATAATGATGATAATATTGGTACAACAAGGAGTAACAAGATATCCTCAGGTGAGAAAGGTAATTATTATATTATTCCTGAGAATATTAAGAATCACATGGCTTATTTCAATGCAAAGGATTGTGTCAAATCCCAATGTATCAACTTGCTTAATGTCAAATATCACCTCTACATTGAAGATTAGCTTGCTATGAATAATTAAGACTCATTTATTATTTGTAAAGCCAATAATGAATTTGTTTCCTGGGGAAATGTGATAAAGGCCACTTCTTTAAGAAAGTTCTCAAATTTCATTTCTAAAAGAGATTATTATCAAAACATAAGTTGTTGTGTGCTCTGCAAGATTAGTTGGGTGCCAAGGTATTGCAGTGTTATGAGGAAAGGTTCGCAAAAGACTAAACCTAAAATTTTATAGTGCTCTAAAATGGGTGGGCTTAGAAAATGAGCCGAACCTCCAAATTTCTTGGCTCTAAGGAAATTTACTGATCTTTGGAGGATGTTTATTGGAGCGGGAATGGTTCCTTTTTTTGAAGCTATGAAAGAGTATAATGAGAGTCTCACAGATAAATTCACCAACTCATGGAGAAAGGGGCAAGTGGCTATTGGGGCTATAAGATTTGAGGTGACAACTCAGTTCATTGTAAAGGAAATGGGTGTAGAAAACCAAGGAATTAAGGTTGTTAAGAAGAGGAAAGTTGATTACCAGGCGTTTGTGTATAATTTATTTTATGATGGCGAGAAACTCACTTAGTTTCAAAATGGGTATGTGTGGCTCGAACTCCTGTTACCATTTTCTCTTGTCAGTATGTTTGTTATGAGATATTTTACTCTTGAAGGTAGATATATGAATGTACATGCTTATCACTTTCCTCTTCTTAACCACATTCGTCACAATGAACATATAAACTTTCCTTTTTATCTTCTCTCCTCATTGCAACAAAACATTGAAAATGGTGCGAACCCTCCTCTACACCAAGGCCTCATGCTTGCTCTTTATAAAAATTTCCTTGCTCTAAACCTTCATGGTAATCCTTTGGATGCTAGATAGGATATTCCAAATCAAAATGTAGGGGAAGATGTTGAACCCCTAGTTGTGGCTAATCCCATTTAGGAGCCTAACCCTAGGCCTCTACCCAAATTATTGAACGCAATGTGATTCCCCTTGTTAAAGTCTCTACCTTTGTTGCTAAAAATTACACTCCCTCTATCTTGTAGGTAAGAAGGATCCTATTAAACCATAATCCAAAAAAAGACTTGAAAAACCATAATACATGGTCATCACTATAAATGAAGATAAAGAGGGCAGTCAAACAAAGGTCTTGGAGGAAGGGAATTCAAGTTTGTGTAGTGGAGGCCAAAGATCTATGCATCTTGCAAAGGTTGCCTCCTAGGATAAAAAGGGTAAACATAAAGCCATATTTCAAGAGGAGGAGGAATTGGAGGTTGAAGAGTTTGAGACACAAGTGGATGATGACAATGAGGACATGGAATTTGAGGAGACCACGTATGAATGGGAGAGGAAGAAACAGAGGAGGAAAAAGAAGATAATGAGGAAGAAATTGGGATAAAAGAGGAGCCAAGGAGTGAAATGTTGAGTTATTGAAATAGAGAACAATGAAAAAGATAATAACACTATTGATGATTCTAACATTGATTTTCTTAAAAGTAGGATGACATACATGTAGGTCCAGATGGATGTTATGGAGAAAGCTACTATTACCTTGATGAGGGTTACAATTGGTCTCATGCGTAGGGCTATGGTTGGTGTTGTTTCGAGCCAAACCAAGATTAGGAAAATGCTCAAGAAGATGCAGAAGACCAAAGAAATGAAGGAACGAGATGAAGAAGAGGGACCTGGTTGGAGGGGGTATGTCTCCTAAATTGGAGAGTACTAGAACCTGATTGCTAATGCCAAGTATTGGCATTCTTTCTTTCTTCTGTTTATGGCTGCTATGCATATTTTCTAGCTTTTTAATTTCAAACTATTATTATAATATAGCTTTGTTATGGTTAAAATTTTGCTATGCTTTGGTGGAACTTATTAATGGTCTTCGTATTATTAGCTGGTTTAGTAGGGGTATTCTATTTTTTATTAAGTTTATAATGGTTCTATGGTTACAGTTTTGGATAATAGGCTTGTGTGCCACCCTGGTTTCTAGATCTTGTTTTTTGTTGTTTTGTGTTGCTAGCTAGTGCTATTCTTCCTAGCTTGCTTCCTTTTTTGCGGCTTTGGCTATGTAACCATGGGATTAGGGCCCTTCCCTTCTTAATTAATCAAAAAAATGGTATCAAAATTTTGGTGCTAGGATAGATCTTGTATTTTTAATTTTTTGAGAGATTAGTGGGTGGGGGTGGCTAATAACCTTGCACATGTATTTTCCTTAAAATTTAGTATGCTCTTCTCTTGCATCCTCAAATATTGGGTTGTAAAAGAAAACTCTTGGGTTTGCAACTGCTCTTTTAGATTTTGGGTGTTTGTAGATTTTTAGTAATCCTAATCATGTTTTCAATTGTTTTATAGTGTTTGAGAGGTTTAAGAAAGTTAAGATTGGATTTCATTACTCAAATTAGACTCTAAGGAGCTAATTTGAAAATGAGGGTTTGTTCATAGCATCAATGAAACTACTCATTTTAAAGGGATTTGATGTCAAATAAACCATACAGTTACATTTGAAAGGCCAAAAATCCCTATTTTCATATAAATTTTATTAGATTTGGTGATGAATGCATTTGGGGTAAAAAAATTGTTTGGAGAGGTCATATGACCCTTATGTAGGTGTATAGTATATATTTATTAAAAAATATTTCAACCATGGTAGTATAGAAGTGGTGGCCATGGTACCACCATTTCCACCACTAGTAGTAGCAGTGGTATCCATCATGGTGCTACTAGTAAGTGGTTTCCTATGCCAATCCATTATGGTATCTTTGTCACTCCACCATGGCCTCTCTGTCACTCCATCTTCACTTTTCCATAGGTGGATAAAGTAAGTGGCATCACCATATCTCCACCTCCATAAGTGAAAAACCACCAAACTACTCATAAATGGTTTTCAACCTACAAATGATGGTTTTAATTTCAAAAAAGATCCATTTTAGTCATTACGAATAATAGTTTTGACAAATATGATGGTGGTTTTGGCAGATTCTAGGCACATGAAATATTTTGATAAAACATTCAAATATTCATTTGCTAAAATTGACATGATATCATCAATATTTCCTCTAATCTATCCACCTTCATAGTTGTAATTTTAATTTTGGTAGTACATATTAGAGGCTCCATTCATAGTCATACAATCTCTAGTTCTTGAACATTTTTTTCGTTTGGTCTATTTTCTATGCTCTTCATGGTGGTTTAGGTATTTTCTAATTTTAATATATGATTTGACTAAAATTTATATATTCTATAGGTGACACTATTTGATTCTCATTTTGGGACCTTTTGATTCTTTTTTGAGCACATACAAGTACCTTTTTAGGTGTAAATTTTTAAAAGTGCACAATTTTTTATGTACTTCATAATGATTCTATTAGTTTTTCTTTAGTATATAGGAAAGCTGTAAAATGAAAATTATAGCCTCTTTTGAGTCTTTGAAAATCACTAGATTCATCAATTCCAATTTGTATTTATTTCTCGTAGAAATCATACTTGCACTAATTATAAAGTTCCAAATATTTTCTTACTAGGGGTTTCATTGATTGAGTTAAAGGGGCTTGTCTTGCATTTTTTTGTCTTTTTCTACTTTATCACTTCACTTTCTTTTCTACACTATATCAAAAGAATTAGTACATCTTCTCACTCACTACTGAATTTGACACCATTTTCCAATGAACGTTCATCGGTCGTTTGACAAATCTTTGTCAGAAAAGCGACAAAATGACGAAAACATTTTCGTCGTTGTTTTTTGGTCGAAAGGCCGACGAGGAATTAAATGTCAAAATAACGGCGCAAATTTATCGGTCGTCGGAATCATAAAATGACTCAGATGTTCATCGTAATATCGATGAAAACTTCGTATATCCACCGACGAATCACACCAAAAGTTCGTCGCCATTTCGATGAAATGGGCAAGGAGTAGCGTCGAAACAACACCAGAAGTTTGTCACAATTTCGACGAAAGGGGAAAGGAGTAGCATTGAAACAACACCAGAATTTCATCACAATTTCAATGAAATGGGGAAGGAGTAGCGTCGAAATAACACCAGAAGTTCGTCGCCATTTCGATGAAATGGGAATGGAGTAGCGTCGAAACAATAGCAAAAGTTCATTGAAATTGCGATGAAATGGGAAAGGAGTAGCGTCGAAACAACAACAAAAGTTTGTCGAAAGTGCAATGAAATGGGCAAGGAGTTACGACGAAGCCTTCATTGTAGCTATAGCAACTTCATCGGACCTTTTTGGTGATTCGTCGGTGGTTTTCGTCGAAATTGCGACAAAACAATGCAATTTTTTTATTTTAAATATTCATTGAAATGTACCATCGTGGAGACATACAAACTGCAAGATGCATAGATGCATAGAAAAAGCATTACAATTGAGATGACTGATCATACATACAGACTGCAAGATGCATAGAAAAAGAATTACACTTGAGAACAACCAAGGGCTAACAAGGGAAGGAGTTAAGAAATGTCTGGATTGAAGAGAAAATGTGTAGGGAAAATGCTAAGCAGTGTCAAGAGAACAGAGCTTGTAGAACATATTCTTGACCTAATCAAGCTCTTGAACAACTTAAAAAAAATTAAAATACTAATACATACATGAGACATGTAATGAACTTCCAATATCTGCTATCTTTTTCATTAATGCAGAGGTAGGTAAAGGAAAAATAATTATAATTGTAACTCTATTCATAGTCCAGTAAATTATGTTCATAATTTGTGTTCAATGGACATCAGTTTTATCATTATACTGCCTATCTAATACCATATTTTAATCCAGGGTTCAACTATCTTAGATCTAAAGAAGCACCTTCAATTAACCATTTAAAGTACTATAAAATAAGGTAAGAATTTTACTTGAGAAAGATTGGATACACTTGTAGGATTAAAGCTCTCACAATCATTAGGATTTATTGGCACATAGACACAACCTACAACATATGAAGTAATGGATGACTACAAGTTAGTGAAATGGTCCTTAATCTGTGAGTGGTTTGCAAATTGATTGGTAGAAAATAAGGTTACACACAGATCTACATGAAAAATCATGAGGACAATCTACTATAATCATCAAAATAGATGAAAAGTGCAAAGGAAAGAGCCAAGCTACATCTCTAGAGCCTAAAACATAAAAAAAGAAGAAAAAACCAATTTTTGGATGAATACAAAATGGTGCCTTCAGCAAGTGATTCATATGCTTTCACACCTGACACAGGACATTAAGAAGATTTTAGTCTTCCTCTGTGAAATTAACTCCTTACAGAATAAACCCAGAAACCAATATTATATACCTCCATGTCTAGCTGAGGGTAGGTATAAGAGAAAAAAAATTCTTCAATGCAATGCCGAAAAATGTCAATGTGTGTGTAGGTTTGTATTACTCAAAATATCATTTCACTGCCTAAGGAAAAATACCAAAGTGATGTTTTAAATTTCAATCTTCACATAGGCTCCCTTATTGCTACACATGCATATACAAGCATTATTCAAGCTCTAAACTATTCAAATATTAAGGATTTAATTAGCTATAAGATGAAAAGTTGTTGTTTAGACATAATCCATCATCTTTTACATATCTTTATTCACTCCTAGCGCTTCAGATAAATTTGTGTAAATGAGACAAAATGTGAATCTTTTATGACAAAGAAAATTCTTAAAAGGAGGGGGGAGAGAGCAAAGGGTAGGGGGCAAGAGAATGCTTGAATGTATAAAGAAAGTATAACATTTTGATCATTATAACAATGAAATGAATCTTAAGTTTGAAGCATTAATATCATTTACAACATTTATGATCAAGAATGAATGTAAGTAGAGAAACTTTTGCATACCTACAAATGGTACAAAATTTCATGGTTAAGTCAAAGCCTCCCATCAACAACAAGATCAAATATCCGGTATCTATCTCAATTGAGCCTCTAAACCCTTCAGAGCTGTCAATTTTTCCACTAACTTGTTATGCACAAAAGTCAAATTTTAGAGTTATGTCACCACTAAAAATAGAAGAAACAGAGCTTTGAAACCAAATCCACACACAACACAATGTGGTATTCATACAAAGCCATACAAACAAACTAAAATCAAAACATTGGAATGGAAACAACTTCAAATTATGATGCAGGGAATGGATTCAAGGTATAAAGAATCATTTTTCTACCACCATAGTGAAAAGTTAGCACTTTCTTTAATCTTTGCATATTGGTTTGATGCTTCAAACGATGCATTTCTTATATTGAAATGTTCATTACCTTATTGAGCTTCTCTTTGTTTCGAGAATAGTTTAATATTCTCTACTTAACAGGTCCAACCACGTGATGGTGGAAGCTCATTTGGCCCCTCCCCCCCCCCTCACATCACTCTCAATTCCCCATACCCAATCATATGACATTAATCATTCATTCATCCATTAATAACATATAACATTCATTCATTCATCCATTAATAACATATAACATTCATTCATCCATTAATAACATATAACATTCATTCATTAACATATAATATTCATTACTTAACATATTAACATTCATTCATTAACATATAATATTCATTCTTTCAGTTTTTAGATATTATCAAAAATATGGTTGTCATGATATGATTACAATTATCACTTTTTTTTTGTTTCTTTTTTAAAGCTACAAAAATCTGAAGTGGAGTATCATTTTCTAAATCAATATTTGTCCCCCCTTTATTTGTTCTGCCCTCTGCTCGTTATCTTAATGTACGCCTAGTCGTCTGCTCATGACGTGGACGTCGCTGCAAGGGGGGGTCTGCTGCAATAAGAAAGAAATGTTAAACTGATATGTTTTATTATTATTGTTACAAGTATTTCATTAATTAAAAGAACATTAGAGTGGTTCTCTTTACGTGATGGGTCTACATCATGTTCGTGAACTTTTGTTATAGGCTCATGCCCAACATGTTGAACACCCTCTAAATCCTAATCTGCAGTTGAAACATGAAAGGTTACATTAATTAATACACCAATTGAAATTAAATATGTTTAAGAGAACATGAGAGTGGTCCTCTTTACCTAATGGGGCCACATCATGTTCCTAATCTTCTCTAGCCTGATCAGCTCAACATGTTGATCACGCTCTACATACTCTAAAGTTAAAACATGAAAGGTTACATTAATTAATACACCAATTGTAATTAAATATGTTTAAAAGAACTTTAGAGTGGTCCTCTTTACCTGATGGGGACACATCATGTTCCTAATCTTCTCTAGCCTGATCATGCTCACCATGTTGATCACGCTTTGCATGCTCTAAAGTATCGAGATGCACACC